>JAVQKC010048833.1:0-17642 GCA_036025475.1 Philypnodon macrostomus | reverse complement strand
AGCAGACGTACGGGGCGACGTATGGGTCAGACGTACGGGGCAGACGTACGGGGCAGACGTGTGGGGTCGTTTTCGCCGATATACACTTTGCTGTCGGGGACGACAGCACAGGCCTTGTTACTGTACAAAGTCAGGAAAATAGCATGTCAATATATTTATCTTTAGTATGATACAGGTGACCATATGGTGACCACTCAGTGACTCGTATTGGGTTTGTGCAGGCAAACATCTGTTAAATGAAATGAGCAACACAAGTGTGTTTTTACATCAAATATAATTAGAATTTAATACTAACAATCATTATTGCTGTCAATGGGTTCATTCATCTGTAGCAGACCATGTTTAGCCTGTTCCCAGCATTTGTTGAATATTGCCTATTTTACTATTTGACAGGAAATGTGAAAGTACATGCAACACACATCTGAATCACAATACAAAGAGTAATATATGGGCTCATATAAGAGAACAATGTCCTCCATTTAACTAAACAGCATCTTTTATTCCACTTTTTACACATTAACCTGTTGTAAGCCAAAACCAAAAGTATAATACTGTTCACTTCTTTGGGGAAAGTGCATTTTCAACAATGGAAAGTGACCCATACCAGCCACTACTTACTGTATAGCTGCATTCAGTTCAGACCTCATGCCAAATTTAGTAATTTCTTGCAATGCTGGCCTAGTTCCTTTTAGTCTTACTCTCTGAAGTATTTCAAATCAGGGCAAACAAAGGTATTTGGTATTCTGCAGCATCAAGAGAAAGAAGCCAAGACCTGTAATGATAATAATTAGTGTCTTGTAATTATCTTGCACTTTCCAAACATGGACTGCATTGTGTTACATGCAATATTCAGTAACTATGTTGAACATTGCCAAAATGGTATCGGACAATATAAAAAGCTTAGGACTCACTGTAGCACTAACATAATAGTGGCCATATACATTTCCTGCTGTACATTTGGTTACTTATGCTATGGATTGCTAATACAATATTGTGCAGCCCTTAAAAGTGCCCTTTTTTGTAAAGTATGCACCTGTTTGAGAAGAAGCAAGCTCACAGAATCGTCACAGTCTTACGGCCCACATGCCGAACTACCATTCCTGCTGTGATCATCTTCCGTGCTCTCTCTCCCTCTCCCCTTTTAAACGCTAACAGCTTAGCACCATAAACAGTTGGCTATAAAACACATGTTCAGCCTCTCGTCCCATGTGAATCGGGATGTATCAGAGTGGCTAACTGTGTCAGGGCAATGAGCTGAAATTAGACACCACTCACCACTCGCTCTCCGCCGCATGGTTGACTTTGGCCAAAGCAAATCCGAAACAGCTTTAGCCTTGACTTTATATGTTTTTACCTCCCTCCACTGCCTTTTGATATGGACTTGATTCTGTCTTATGTGGATAGTAGGGATGGTGCACGGAATTTTTGAAATAGTTCAGAAGTCCAAGGTTTCTCAGAGCAAGTGTGACTGGGGCAAATTATACCTCAAATTCTCTGACCATTATAAACTGGGAACTATGTTAAGAACAAGTTTAGTCCTGGTTTAGTCTCAGTTTAGATCTGGATTAGTCTCAGTTTAGATCTGGTTTAACCCTGTTTTAACCTAGTGTCATCCTGGTTTTTAGCCATGATTCAGTATTCCCAGTTTAGCTTGCTTTGCTTATTAACATTAAATATGAAAAATACTGACTTTTGGACCTCTGTGATTCCATGGCAGCATACGGTCATTAGCTGTGCAAACATCAATGAACGCCTTAGGGATGCTTTGACCCGCAAGGTTATTAAAAGCCACTGTGAATTGTTTAATGAATATGGAAGATGATCACCAGTTTCCCCCTTTTCTTGCATCAGTAATGACTTTAAATACAAATGATGGATAGGCATGTAATTGAAGGAACACAAACTGTTAAGCAAGTGCTGAAATGGTGCCTTCAGGCTTAGCTCTGGGGATTAATAAACAGACATGGAAAAAATGACAGTTACAATAATCTTACTATAAAAAGTAGGTCATGGGGAAAAATGCTGTGGGGACTAGCTTGCTTCAGTGCAGAGGGCATTTGTGTCTAGTGCCCAAGCTGGAAATTATGTTTGGATTTGAGTGGTGGTAAAATAGAACAGGGGATTAAAGCTGGGACCACATGTCATATCCAGCACATTGGCTTGTTCTGGACGCTGTCGCATCAAGAGGGAAAAAAAAACAAAAACGGTTTATACGGACAGAACATTGAGCTTGCACGCACATGCCCTGGCACAGTGCACAAGCCATGAAACACAGAGGTGCGTAGAGTACATACAATGATACTAGAGTACTATTAATAATGAATCTATCTGGTGAAAGACTTCTCAAGCGCTGACTAGTAATCAGACAGAAGCTACAGTCAAAAAAAGTGATGTTATTGCTCTATTCAAACAATTAACTAGAACATTGCAAAATATACAAAACATGAAAGAGTATGTAACACAGCACAATGTACAAATCACTGCAAATTAAAAACTCCAATTGAAACCCATAGAGGTCGGAAGAGTAGCCAGAAACTGTACTCAAGTCACTTTGTCACAATATGGTCAAATAAAAGAACTCTTAGAGGGACCATTTTTAAATCTAACGGCGTAAAAATATCTACTTATCTTTGAGCACAAGTCGTTATGAGATCCAAATTTTTCCAAGCCAAGGCTGCACCGCTGTCCGTCAAAATCCCTTCCCCCCTACCTCCTCCATGTTTTGTCCTTGGCTTTTCTCTACCAATGTCATCGCGTGGGAAGCAGCAGCCATTTTGGACTCTCTAAAGGAGAGATCGACGAAAAGAAAATCACCTTTCCACAATGTTGGTCTCTCCATGGATAATTCTGTCCATGGTCCAGTTTGTTAATCAGGACTTACTGCTGACGGCAGTATAACGGCTCGATATGCCCGTCATAGTTAGTGGTGGGAAGTGGGCCAGGCCTGGGTACGCTTAGGGCAGAGATCAAGGCATGGCGCTGACTCACAATCATATCTGTTAGAATGAATTTGTGTTAGCGCTAATGGCTAACGCAGGCTGTCGTTATTAGGTCTGGTTTAATTTCCTCTCGCCTGTAAAGAGACCATGATTACATACATCTTTTTAGCTTCATCGTTTTTAAACAGACAGTAAATGTAAAATCTCTGCGGATCTTCCAAAGACGCAAAGACGTGTCTATGATTATTAGCAGTATATTCCCAAACCTGATTCTGCTTCCACTAACCAAAGATTGAGCTATACAAAAACATTTGAGGTACTTTGTTCATCAGGTTCTGTAGTAGCATTTTGCATAGAAACACCAGGTTCATGCTGAGTTAATAAACATCTAAGTAGACTGAATGGGACCAGTGACCTCTCATGCAGTCTAAACAGTAGTGACAAGTCTGATAGCCAAAAGGTGACAAACCACGGGTGAGATCCTGGTGAAGATGTCTGCCGCGAGGATCACGCATGTCATGTTGTCCCACAGTGAGCATTCCTCTGAAATACCAAACCATCAAGTGTATAAGGTCATCTACTATGAAAAACACTAATGCTAAAGGTGAAAAAAATGGTGGAGATTTAAAACATGGGTCTGTCAAAAAATATTCCGGACATCCACAAACCTTGCTGCACCGTAAATCTGTATATCTTTGGATTTACGTCATTTCAATGTGTGTGGGGAACTCTGTGTGATGCCGGATGCAGAATATTACCACTAAAAATATTCCGATTTTTTAAAGAGTTACGATGTCGATCTGCTTCCCCGAGAGGATGGGACAGATACGATGCTATGTGTTTTCTCTCCACAGGGATTAACAATTAAATACATATTTTGAACAGGCATGTCAAGGGGCACTTATTGTTCCTTACATGAAACAATATGCTTCAGACGTGTGCTCTGCTGTGCATGTTTACATGACATGCAAGTGTTAAAGAGTGTTGCTAATGCCAAACTTTTCTTCTTTGCTCTCTTGCTTCTGTCATCTTCACAGCAGTCCAGAGGAAACCAGGTGAGTTCTCATACAAGTACAACATAGTGTAATACATAGACTGGTCTTTTAACATTCAAGAGGTTTGGTCAGTGGTCCATCTTACAACCAGATCAGGTGTTGATTTTTCTGTTGTAGGATTTACTGTGGTACATGCACGATCTGTATCTCAGACCGGGAAGAGAAAGTAAACCTGACTTGAGCTTTATAATGCATAATTTAGTGATGTACAGTATACCTTATAGGCCAACCACTATATGCCCTGGGCAGGGCAAAACTGACACTTCTACAATAGCTTTTTAGTCCTTTATTTGATCTACTAACTACGGCAATATCAGCATTTGCTGAGTGAATAATATCATAGTCTTCAATATTAAGGACTTGTAGGAGAAATTAACTGGCCATTCATAGTCTAAAATAAAATGGGATGTGGTCATGTATAAAATAGGTCATAGTGTTGTTCACATGTTGCACTATTATACTTTTCCCTGCTGGCCAGCATTGGATAAATGATGGGCCATTGACCAAAGTCAGTATATTACCTTTTGGGACCAAAACAGTTTATTATTCTTTAAATATGCATTTGTTTTTTCATGTTTTTGTAATTGTATTATTAATTAACATCCGTTGAACAGCTACTTCACTTCAACCTTCTGTACTGATTTATTTATTAGTCATTTTCCTGTTTAAGCAGAAAGCTTTCAATGCACTCAGGGAAGCTTTGGTTTGAGAGTGTTCGCCATGGTTTGCCATCACGCAAAGCATGCATAATAACAATACAACCTGAGTATTGGTGTGTTTTAACTTGCACTCTTTCCCTGTCTGTCTGATTTCTCCTTTTCAAGGCCTGGCTCACCTGAAGGCAGAACAAGGTACACTTTTTTTCCCTATATGTTTGGGTCTGTTCTGGGCATAATATTACCCAGTGTGCCTTTGTTACCTGTCCGTGTGCATTTGTGTGTTTCGCTGCTTCCATTGTTGCTGCAGAGAAGTGTACAAGTGTGTGTGTCTGTTGGGGTTAGGGTGCATGGCGGCGTGGCCTGTTCTCATCTAACCTTCGGCTCTGGCTCTCATTGCTTCTGTGTCTCCTCCGTAGCACCGTAGCACCCAGGTTTCTGTGTATTACATAATTGTGTAGTGTTCTCGGTTGCACGGCTAACTCGCACTGACACACTCCACTGTTCTGACACAACCGCTGCAGTGAAGGGACGAGGAGGGCTAAATCATAGTAAAATCAGTGGCATTTGGGCAGACAGTGCTCCTGAAGGAAAAGAACAGAGAACACACAAACCTAGGGACTTCTACATAAAAACAATATATGTCATGACTGTGACAGTAGCCATTGTCTGAAGCAGAGAATCTGACAGAATTTGGTTTGACCCCTCATTTGGACAAAAGGGCAGAGCTGTGGAGGCAAAATGCAAGTCAGATGAATGTAGTGGCTGTAAGAGGTTCAGTGATTATTGCCTGTTTGGCCTCTATGGCTTCATTACTTAATTAACAACCATGTAAATACCTAAATACCTATTGATAATGCATGGCAGTATTTGCTGATGAGAGGTTAGTGGCTAGAGAAGTAAAGTGTAAGTGAAGTAAGGTGTGGCATTTTGAGGGGTTAATGTTCATTTGTTTGCCAGTTGGGCTAGCTCTAACTTATGTTACAGGATGTTTTTATCTAAGTAATAATGTGGCTTGACGAGTGGTTCTCACGATGCTGTACTCAAAACAGCTGGCTTTTATTTATTTATTTTTTTTCAAAACCAAAAGAAGTATCAATTGCCAAAATACATGCACACACAATGAAAAGAGTTGCGCCTGTACCAGTATTTATGATAGATATGTTCACTGTCGTACTTCTTACATCTGATTCTGCTTCATCCGTTTTCCATTTGCATGATTGTCACCATATTGCATGAAAAGAGCCAGTTGGCGATGATCCATTTTACTAACAAAAGCCTATTCCCACTTTTTGCTGTCTTTCTCTGGTGCTCTGCCGGGATGTCCCTCCATTCTCCCTTGTTTAACGGATCCCTTCTCTTCACCAAAACATTATAGGCAGAGGCAAAGGTACCACTGTTCAATACTTCCAAACGTTTTTTGACTGTTGTGTCACGCTATGCTTCTGCAATGCTTTTCTATGGTGAATTACTTTATAGTATGCAAACTGTGGATATTAGTGAAAGTTGTCAGAGGCAGAATACTTTAATTGTATTTGATTGATGTATTTATTATCACATTTTGGCTTCATTTGAATACCGTCAGAACCGTGGACTGGCTTTTGTTCCCCTGTAGAATATAGCTGCATTATTCATTCATCAAAGCTACATGATACTCTGGCTCGGTGTGGGATATGCAAGAAAAAAGTCTTGACAATGTTTTGTATAGTAAATTACTTGCACCTTACCTTAGTGCACCTTCCTCTGTGGAAATGCCCATTTAGTAGACTTGCATCAGCATATTTGGACAGTCCCATTATGGTTTGCTGTATAGCTCTTACAGTACAAGTAGTTTTGAAGTAGCTCACTGGCCTCTGCTTTGTGGACCCACAGGGGCTTTGGGGTGCCCCAGTTTGCTTTCAACTGTCCACAGACATGCAAATGTCACAGTACTCTCCCTGAGCTGTACATTTTAATAATTCATCTATATATGTATTAACCCTGCAGTCATACGCTGCATTGTCTGTTGATGCCTAAATAATACAGCCTGGCCGTAAAGACCCATTCATTTTCTGTAGGCAAATAAAGATATAACTTAAGGGGCACGATATCGTTATTAGAAGATTGTGTATTCTCTCCGTGTTTATTCACTGTGAAGTTGATCCAGTTGCTGTTTGTACCATCTCCTGGAAATGCTATGGCAAAATAATGAGTTTAACCAGGCTATAATCACACCAGCCATGTTGCACAATTGCTGGTCTTCCAAAATAAAAGGCATCGTATTAATAATGCATATTTTGTATTAATAACATGCTTGACTCATTTCCATCTGTCTGAATGTTTGTAACCATCATTAACGATACAAATGGAGTTAATACCAAAGGGAAGTGGCTTGTGACCAAAGCAGCAGGTTACATAACAGTGAGTTTTTATGAAGAAAAGATGATGATGTAGACCATGAGGACGTGCCTTACGGCAGGTCTCAGTTCTATTAGATTTATGTCTGTGCAGATGTGTGTGAATGGTGAGGGAGTCAGAGGCCATAGTTAGTGGGAGGCCAGGGATACTGGACTGGCAAAAGAATTGACCATAGACAGAGCTGTGGGGCAAAACAATGGAGCTAGAGAGAGCTGCAGTTTTGTGACGCCATTGTTGGGAAGTTATATGTTCTTTTAACCCCCAAAGGGTTTAAGTTATTATGTGGTTTCTTTGTTGGATGCTTTATTGTCTTTTAGCAAGACACAATATATTATGTTATTGAAATAAATGTAGGCCTCTTCTGTGTGGAGTATGCATGTTCTCCCTGTGTCTGTGTAGGTGCTATTACCCCCCTATCACCAGTAACATGTAATAGGTTCCCCCAATGGGACAGACATTCTGAATCTTAGTGGGATTTTCCTAGTTAAATAAAGGTCAAAATAAAGGTAAAATAAAAAATGATGTGACACCCTATACTATTTAGTTTTAACCTTTGGGGTATCGACGTTTTATTTTATGGGGCACAGTCTTTTTGCTGCAATGCTATCTTGGATGATATCAAAGCCTAGATTTGGTTCACACAAGTAGCTACATGCAGCTTTGATGTTATAGTAAACTTTGAGCCATGGCACTCGACCAAAAATAGTGCTCCAGTTACGATCTATGCTCTACTTAGCAACCTGTCTTGGTCCATTTACCAGATGAGAAATATCTGATCTTCTCTGTAAGACTTGCAATTGTCTTTATCTCGAATATCTTTTGTGCTAATAAAGCCATGACAGCACCATTGAGAGCCGTAGATGAACATCCATTTAGTGTGCATTGGCTTGTGACATCATTATTGTCTCCCCTATTGGCTGGTTTTCTCCGAGTTAGACTGCTTAGCCCAAGGTCAGAGATGAGACTACAAGACTGCCTGCAGACCTTGCTCCCGGCACTCAGGCCTATACTATAATGGTTCTCCGTGCTTTGAAAATATAATATAATTAATAGGATTGAACGCTATTGTATGTTACTGCTATGTAGCTGTAGTGGGATTGAATAACATTGTGGTTTTATTACTTAGTTAGGCCAACTATAAACTGGTTAGAATCTGAGAAAAAAAATCTATGATTGGCAGTGAAAGAAATGGTTAATTTTTGGTGTAAATCCAGAACACAGCCAGATCCAAACATTTATAGGATTCTGTACCATTGCCCCGATATTCCCAAAGCTTAATACATACTAACTCCAGCCACAAGGTGTCAGTAAAGGCAGACATTATTACTATTGGGAAAGGGTTTGGGTAATTATTATTACCGTATTTTCCGGACTATAAGTCGCTCTGGAGTACAAGTCACACCAGCCATAAAATGCATAATAAAGAAGGAAAAAACATATATAAGTCGCACTAAAGGATAAATCGCATTTTTGGGGAAATTTATTTGATCAAATCCAACACCAAGAACAGACATGTCATTTAAAATTCAAATGACGAACAATTTAAAATAAAAATAGAATAGAGGCAACAACAGGCTGAACGGTATGCTTCCGTTACATGACACAACTGAGAACGTGCCTGGTATGTTGACATAACATAACACAGAGTTATTCCGATAACTATAAGATAAGAAGTTTACCAAAACCATCCGAGTCACTCCAAATACCCGGTAACTAAAATCCAATGAAATCTTAGAGCGCCCTCTTGCGGTTTAGTGTGAAAATAACATGTGAAATGAAATTCCCGGTAATAATGTGTTAATAGTTTCACACATAAGTCGCTCCAGAGTATAAGGCGCACCCCCGGCCAAACTATGAAAAAAAAACTCGACTTATAGTCCGGAAAATATGGTCCTGAATTCTTTGCCATATACCACAACACTTTATTTTTCATAGCCCCTAACAACTAACAACCAGTCTGTATGTACAATGTAGTGTTATTACATGTATAGTGTGTAGTGTATACATGTTATTACAGTTTGTTACACAGTTTATTCCATTGTACTTAATGAGGTAGAGCCAATGTAGTTAAGGACTATGTAAAATATAGTGTGACCAAAATCAAGTTCAACACAAATCTACTTACAAGTCTTTTACTAGAAAGTACCACAAACTTCAATGACCATCGCGCATGCACCAGCTATAATTAAACCAGGCACTTAATTCATTCTATGCATTTCACTTTTTTACACTTCTGAATATAGATGAGCTACATTTAGAGAATACGGCTTTAGAATACTGTTGGCAAATTACTTAGCAGTGTGTCAAAGGCAGAGAGCCGCTCAGAGAAGATGGAAGAGGCGTGACAGGCAGTGGGAGAGGAGACACGGCCAGGAGGAAAAAAAAACGACGGCTGAAACTGTGGTGTGTGCTGAACTTTTGGGCAGGACTTTGAGAGGATAATTAGGAAGAGTGACTCCAGAAGAAGGGAATAAGTCCTAAGCTTTCATGCAGGGATTAGACTGGGGCTGAACCCTCTCCCTGGCTCCCAGCACCTCTTTAAAGAAAACTCGCCCCAGTTGCCAAGCTATGCCCCAAAACAGCTGCAGTGCTACTCAGCTTGACCCCAAGAGTCCACCCAAAGCAGGACTGGACACTAAGAACCAAGCCAAGAGGGTAGTTCATTAACATTTGAACTGTATAAAAACTGTATGTATTCATGCCAAAGGGGTTATGCATTAGTATGTTGTAGAGTAATTGTAACAGTAAAGTCAATAACAGCTCATGGATGAACTCATTGTCTGGATCCAGGAATTCCTAAAAGTATTTCTGTCCCATTGTGAGATAAACCAGAATTTACCAACTCTAGCCACAAGACGTCAGTAAATCAATATTTATTAGATTTTACGTAATCATTGCTTTGGATTATTTGGGGACATACTATTGTAAGGTAAATGGTTTAATAGGCAAAGCATGTACCCTAAACTAGGATCCCTGGTTTGAGCCTTTGTCTGGGCACTGTATCTTTAACATTGCGAGATAGTGCTAATGCATTGGTGTTACGGCCCTGGCTCAAGGGGCCACAACAAACAGGGAGACAATAGTTAAAAAGATTAAAACAATGGATAATTATTTATTAAAATAAACTAACAACAACCAAGAATAATGTGAACGTCTGTGGTGTTTTACATTCAGCCACTCCAGGTTCATGTCCGGCTTCACCCATTCCAGCCCAACTTCTACCTACTACCGATTTTCCCCGCCCCGTAATCTGTACACCTGAGCCCACAGCTGTATCCCATCTCAATCCGGTCCACCCAGTATATTAGGTTAGGCTGAAGCTGCGGCTGGGAACCTTAGTGTGGCTCACGATATGATAATGTCTCGAAATGGCGATTCTGCGATACTCGATATATTGTTCATAATAACCTACAATATATTGCAGAGTATTTTGAATATTCCAATAAATGAGTAATTGTTTTTATAAAGTTAATGTAATAAATAGAACAGTGAATATTTCAGCTGTCTCAACAGAAACAGCAGCCTGCAATACCTATACTGTATCTAATATATATATATATATATATATATATATATATATATGTCCCACCCTTTTTGCTTGGTGGAAGAAAATCATGGACTGAAGAGCCAGTTTTTAAAGAGTAGTGCCACGCCCACCTCCGGGTCGTCACAGGCTGAACCTAATCAGACCTGTCACGCCTCCAACAACCTTGACTCCATCCTTCACTGACACTCCTCTGCTTACGTCCTCTCGCCATTCATCTCTACCTACCTCCTCTATCCTACTTACCTTGTCCTGCTCTCCACCTCCATCTGTGGCTCAAAGTAGCGTGGCCGTCATGAGCCTCACATCACAGCCGGGCTCAAGATGGAGTGTTCTGCTTGTGCTTTCGGGTCGGCCCACCGATGCTGCAAAGGCTTCAAAAAGGATTTATGTAAGGCCCGAGACATCCTCCTTGGAGCTTTCTGCCCAAGACCTGGGCCAAACAGTGACTTACAGCTATACCCTAGTGCACTTTTTAGCACGGTTTTGGGACAGGAAAGTCAAGGTAATTAAAAATAAAGGCCAGTGGGAGAACACATTCTGTAGGTTCCTTATTGAAATGAATTGTGTTGATCAAAACAGCATCTTCTGAGGTTTGGTCCTTTTTCAAATATGGGAAATAATCTAATGATAATAAGGGAAATAGTCTTTCTGAGCTGAAATGATCTGACATACACTTTGTTTTATGTCTTACCATTGGTATTGAGGGTGCATTGTGTAAATGCCTTTGTATGTGCCATGTATGTGTTTTTGGGGATATTTATTTTTGCAATTATTTTTTCCAGTTTGCTGTTGACTTAACATTCCACTTTTCAGTTAGCCCTTAATAGAATCTTCAACAGTCCCATTCCAGTTTCAGCTATAGCCCATTATTTTCAGCTTGTCCATAGACGCTGGATGACGATTACTTACAGTATTTCCAAAAACTCTTGAGAACTGACACTTAACCACTTCCATTTACTCTTCCATTAATTCATAATTATATTTGCTAGGAAGCACGTTGGCTGGTTGTTGAAAGGTGTTTATCCGGGGCCGGGTCGCAGCGGCAGCAGTCTAAGCAGAGATGCCCACACTTCCTCCAGCTCTTCTTGGGGGACTCCTAGTTGTTCCCAGGCCAGCTGAGAGATATAATCCCTCCAGCGTGTCCTAGGTCTTGCCCGGGGTCTCCTCCTGGTGGGACATGTTGGGAACACCTCCCAAGGGAAGCGTTAAGGAGGCATCTGAAAAAGATGCCTGAGCCACCTCAACTGGCTCCTCTCGATGTGATGGATAAATTATTGATTGATTAATGTTGAATTCAGTTATTATAACCCCCCTGCACCTTGAAACACCTACAAATAATTGTTTGGTTTTAGAACAGCTAAATTTGGCTTTTCTTTTATCCATAAAATCCAAATTGAGTCAGTCGAGTTGCTTGATGTCATTAGAGTTTGAGTTTGTTTACACCAGCACGCTGTCACCAATGTAAATGAGTTTTCTATTCTCTCCCTCCCTCCCTCCCTCCCTCCCTCCAACACTGGCTTGGAGCACCAGCTGCTTCTTATTGGCTTTGGCATGCAGTGGTTGTGCTGTTGATAAATGACTATTAATGGCCAGACGCTCAACCTGAAATGATCCTCGTGGTGGATTTCAGAGTTTCTTAAATTGAGGGCATTGGCTAAATTGATTCCCACACTGGCCGGCTGCTACTCAAAACGGTCAGAAAATATGAGCATTGAATACAAGCGACTCTATACAAACGGCTTTATTTCTACATTTTCAACCCCCTTGCTCAGCCTCAGTCTAGCGGTGTCTTAAATGATGTCAATTCTGTTTGAGGTCCACAGAGGTATCATACAGAAATTAAGCTTCTTCTTTCTACTCCTGTAGATATTCTTAAGATGTTGGTAAGCCTCATGTCATTTATTATTATATTGTCTGATTTGCAGAGTTTCACATTTTCTGGCGGTGATCATCTTTTGGCCCCAATCCAGCCACAAAGAGCTACAAGCCAGTCTTTCTGTCTTGGCCACAAGCGTGGATAAATGGATAGTTGCATCCAGTGTAAAACTTATGCTGAATACATATTTGGCATGCAAGAAAGCAGAGGAAAGACTCGGAAATCGACCAAAAAATATAAAATGTGAACTATAAAAAATACAAAATTCTATGGTATGTGTCCTTCGTCCCCTTTTATCAGACAATATTTGCTTTTAGTGAAAAAAACATATCTACAATGGCATACGACAAATGAACATAAAATACAATCTTAAATAATCCTCATCTTGTTGTGGTTTCCGTTACATTATTTTGTATCAGGTTGCGTCCCATACCCCCTTAGCCATTTACTCCCATTCCCAAGACAATAGACATACCTTCCAACCATGCTTCCTGCTTCAGTGCACAATTTGTCCCTTCTCAGTCACCGTACCAAGTCACCAATGCCAACCTTATTTTCTTCTCCCAGTCTGTTGCCTTTCTCTTTCAATGACCCCTGGGATCAACCGAGCAAAAATGATTCTCACTTTTTCACGGATCATGAGTGCGTCAGTGGTTATGCAATGGAGAGAGGGGCAGTAGAGTGAGAGAACATGCGAGTTTGTAACTGACATATTTGCATGCTGTTATTTGCTCATCACTGAAAAGAACATTAATATGGCCTAAGCCCCTTTGCTGGCATAGAAATACTAATATGTTTGCATAAAATATTTGAGTTCTTAATATCGGCTTGGCTGCAGGGCAAATAGACACTACGCATCAGTTATGAAAAATCAAAGTACTAAGGATTTCTAAGGTTAAGGTAATTTTTTATATATATTTATATAGAGAGAGCGAGAGAGATATTAAGGGGTACAAGGAGACCCAAAGATGTGTACCATTGCTTTCTTTTCAGCTATGGTACCATATATATGATCCATTCAAACTAAACATTGTAGTCTGTTCATAGTAGAGGTTATCATGCCTTTTCATATGACTGGATTGATGCAATATCGTTGGCCATTTGAAACCTTTATCTAATATAACATTAATTGTCTTCACTATGCAGATGACGTTTGCCGAATTTATCAGGCCTTGAACCCACCCCAGAATATGGTTGAATGCAGAACATAGGTCCAAATGCAATTGGATCGATGTTCAACCAATGAGAGTTCAAAGTTCCAAAATGAGCAGAGCTGCTTCAGAACCGTTTTATTAAATGCTGGAAATGTATTTTACGAATAATGTGAATAAATTTGTTGGGCCAGGCTCGGGACTAGAGCATCACAGTTTACAAATAGGAAAAAGCTGTGTTACCAGCATTAAGAGCTCATTTGTCACTGAAAAGCCCAGTTCACAGGTTAGCCTAACACTCCACGTTTCAAGAACAAGGCTTTACCAAATACACAGCAGCTCTGTAAGTGCCTGCACTCAGCTTCCAAAACATCGTGCATTGTCGTGGAAGTGCCTGGGTCTTTATGAGTGGGATTCATGTGAAGAAGTGGGTTAAGATGTGGCTTAAAGGGCCGCAATGTGAGCGCTTAATACTCGAGCGGGCACGTGTGTGTGTTTGTGTGACTGTGCACAAGCCCGTGACATGTGGAGATGTGAAGGCTGCAGCCATGCATAGATGTTCACACCAGAGAGGAAAGTAAACAAACATGGCTGGCCGATGGTATAAGGAATTCAGATAAGCTGAACTACAACATACTGCCTCTCGTTGACTTTCTTCTATTTATTTATTTATTTTTTCCACTGTGTCTCTGTTTGGTACCGCTGCCACAAGGTTGTGTTCCCAGAAATGTGTTTGTCTTTGGATGATGCGGAGAATAAATAGCAGGCTTGTGCAAATCTGAATTCTTTTTAGAAGGAGCATGATGAGTGGGTGGATACACCGTTTAAAGGTATAAAAATGCCAAATTATATTCGACTCCTAATGCTTTTTAGTTCTATTGCTTTGTTTTATGTTTGCATCAAGTGATGTGAACCTGTTCCATTACATGCCAATACCAGTCTGATTTTAGTGCTGATCTAAATGCAAAAGAAACTGAGCAAAAGCAGAAGGTGGGCAGTAGGAGTTGGCTGCAATCATATGTTATATTGTACTGCAATTAACACACTCAAAATAAGTTCCTACAGTTCCACTGTTGCAGTGTTGAACCTGGGACCTTGTAGCCATAAGGAAGCGTTGGGGAAATTATTCTGCTTATACTTTAAAAGCAACCAAGTTTCATGGCAAGTCAACCAATACAATTGCCAAGAAAATTGGCCAACCAAAATAATTATTTATATATTAACAAATCCTGAGGATAGCTACTTGGGGTAGTAACTATAATCTAATTACAAAGTTAGAGTTTAAAACGGTGTTACATTAGGGCGTTACACTAGGGAGTAACATTAGTGTCACATTAGGGAGTAACATTACAGTGTCACATTAGGGTGTTACATTAGGGTGTCACATTAGGATGTTATATTAGAGCGTACATTAGAACGTTACGTTAGGGTGTTACGTTAGGGCGTTACGTTAGGGCATTACATTAGGGCGTTACATTAGAACATTACATTAGAGTGTTACATTAGAACGTTATGTTAGGGCATTACGTTAGGGTGTTACATTACAACATTATGTTAGGGTGTTAAATTAGAACGTTACGTTAGGGCATTACGTTAGGGTGTTACATTAGAACGTTACGTTAGGGCGTTACATTAGAACATTACATTAGAGCATTACATACGAGCGTTAGATTAGAGTGTTACATTAGAGCATTACATTGGGGTGTTACATTAGAACGTTACGTTATGGCATTATGTTAGGGCATTACGTTAGTTAGGGTGTCACGTTAGAACATTACATTGGAGCGTTACATTAGGGCATTACATTAGAGCATTACATTAGGGTGTTACATTAGAGCATTACATTAGGGCGTTACATTAGAATGTTACATTAGGGCGTTACGTTAGGGCGTTACGTTAGGGTGTTACATTAGGGCGTCGCGTTAGGGCGTCGCGTTAGGGCGTCGCGTTAGGGCGTTACAATAGTGCGTTACATTAGAACGTTACATTAGTGCGTTACATTAGGGCATTACATTATTTACATTAGAGCTTTACTAAAACAGTAATCTAATCACCAACACTGCCCTTGAACTGCAATAATAAACACAAAACAGGAACTAATGGAAACAGTGTATTGGCAAAGCTAAATAAATTATGTTTAAAGGAAACAGGTGAACGAAAGGGCAGTTCTCCCAACAACAGCTACTTTCACGAGGTGAGGAGTGGAAGCCTTTTGTTCCATGAATAAATCTTGTAAAAGCCTTGATAATATTGCAGTGGTTTATTCCGTGAGAAGTGAATGTAAAATATGAGTATGACTACATCTATGGCCTTCTGGTGTGGTTACATTATACTGGACTCGTGTTTATCCTTTTTACATAATAATTAATTTGTAGGTAGCATATGTCGTTGGTCATTTGAAAAAGAAACATTGGGCTTTTATTGCATAGGACGTTACAGGTTATTTTTTTCCACCAAGAAATGCATGTATAGGAACATTTTAGCTTAATTGTATCAATAATGAATGAACATGAGTGTGAAAGGTTGTCTGAGTGTGCCTCTTTGCTGACTGTAATAGGCCAGGGTGTACTCCTTTTATGACCCATAGTTGCTGCGCTGGTCACCCTGAACTCCCTGGTCAGAGTAGTTGTACTGTGAATGGAGTTTCTGATATTAAATGTATTGTAAATGTAGCCCATCATTCAGTGATTTGTGTAAATGAAGTTGGTCACATGAGCTAACATTGACAGCCCATACTTAGCTGTTGTCCTGCTGATCTATATTAAATGCTGTTATTAACATATAACCCCCACCAACACTCTGAGTGTCGACACGGTATGACCCACCACGTACCAGGCAAATGCCCTTGCTGTGGATGAGCCATTATGCAGATGATATGCTAATAAAGTCAGCTCTATTTGATTCTGCTTAGGCTACGACTGAGGGAAGATAATCAAGCGTTGATTGTCTCTATAGAGTGGGGTGCTGTGTGTGAAAATATATTTGGCTTCACATGTATGTTTGTGTTGCTCTCTATTGTGAGTGCCATTTTACCTCACTGTTGTCAGGCATGGTCCATTTCCCATAGCACTATCAAAAGGCCAGAGGTGGGTAGAGTAGCCAATAATTTTTACTCAAGTAAGAGTACCGTTACTTCAAAATAATGTTACTCAAGTAATAGTAAAAAGTACTCATTCACATAATTACTCGAGTAAGAGGAGTGAGTAGTACTGAGTAACTGTTTGAGTCTAATGTCAGATTATTTGTTTATTTTGTGGTAATCTGAAAAAAATTAAAAGATAATAAACAGATTTAGATTTTTTTCAAAAGATAAACTAAAACATTTTACAAATATTTTCAGAAATTAAGACACAAGGCTCAGAATTTCACATCATCACATTTTTTTACATAAAGCTGTTCTTACATGACACACAGAGGTGGTAAAAATACCATTACTCTTCCTAGATTTACAAGATTTTACTCAAGTAAGAGTAAAGTTACTTCAAAATATTATTACTCAAGTAAAAGTAAAATGTATTGTGCAGTAAATGTAACTGAATACTACCCACCTCTGCAAAAGACATGTACTTCTCAGCGTCAAGCTCCAATTAATTTATTTTTATGGTTATGTTGCAGGCTTTTGTTCACCGCATAGTTCCCAAATTCAAACAATATTTCAATAAAAAAGCCCCATCTCATCCATCAGCTATATGTGCACTGCTTATAAACCAATCCTCACTTGGCTTTAGGTTTATCTGAATGATTGTATCTATTTTTACTACCCACTATTTTTTGTCTACCTGCCCCCAACCCAATTCTTTTCCCATCTGGAACCTTCTTCAAACCCCTCTCTAAAGTCAACATAATAACCTTTTTCATCTGATTCCAACATTGACAAATTATTTGCAATTGCATGTTCTCATCAGTTAACCCTTTGGGCGCCACGGTCGCAGAACTGCTACACCCACTGATTCCACTGTGTGGCGTGTGTCGCTGTACTGCGCCTGTGTCAATGTGCCGGATGTGCGTCGCTTCACTGCGA
>JAVQKC010048832.1:0-43325 GCA_036025475.1 Philypnodon macrostomus | reverse complement strand
AGGGGTCATAAACATGGGGGCGCTATAGAGGCATTCTTTATTTGACCTCTGTAATGTGCCTATGTACATTAAGTATACAATTGCCCGGATCACTGTGCCAAAATTCATGCGATTTCATTAATGTTCAGCAGGATTAACGGCTCAATAAAAGTGCATCAAAACATTAATTTGTGAATTACTTAACTGTCATTAATCGTAGATGTACCAAACTCAAGCCAGTTCTGCATCTTCATGATATGTACCTGTGTGCAACAGTTGAAAACGATCCAGCAAAGACTTTTTGAGTTATTGCGTTCACAGTTTTGGCCCGTAATTAATTAATTGCTTAATTAATTTTCATCGTAGAAGTACTCAAATCGATACAGTTCGGCTTATGGTATGTTCTTTTATGGTATGTACCGTGTGCAAATCCGGCAATTCGTTTTTGAGTTATCACGTTCACAGCTCAGCTAGGATCTGCGGACGCGGACCAACCTATTATGATTCCATAATAGCGTTGTTTCGCCGATATAACAAGGTCAATATTAGGACTAAATTTTTTATTATTATTATCTTGTATATTGTACACGTTTATGTGGGTCAGTACAAACCACCCCTTGGTCTAAATCCTACAGACTACCATGTTGGTGATGGTTCAAGTAGTGCAGCTGTGCGTGAGTGGCTGTCATCGACCAAGCAAAGATAAACCACAGTAACTGCGTCCACTTCATCAGCCGTTAACACTTATATAGAGCCATAGAGGAGCGTCCAGAACAAACACCATCTACATTGTGTTTCATTTCAACCAGAGAGCTGTGCTGCTACCTTCTTTAGTGCATCATTTGGGAGCTTTACAGCAAAATAATTTCTGACGGCTTATGGCACATTAATGATGCCAGGCCATCCATATTCATGAACAACTGTGTTTTGGAGAAGGGGGAGGGGCTGTGGAGATGGAGGAGAGTTGAGAGAGCCGCCCGTCTGCCAAAAGCACCCAGTCTGCAGAGTGGAGAGTTCACATGCCTGTAGGCACGGGACACCTGTTCATCCACCAGAGACACAAGCAGACACAAAGACAGACTGCAATACACATCAACCTCTCCTCTAATCAAAACTACCAAATATTGAAAAAAACATCATGGGTTTTAACTGTTTATTGACTAATTGTATAGGCAATGTCACAAATTTGAAGAAAAAATACACAAAATTACACATTTTTATATGAAAGTCAATTGTTTTTTTAACCATTTATCACAGAGTTTTTGTGCAGGACCTGATTTTAAATTCCTAAAATCCTATTTTGTGGTTGGTGGCTGTTAACATCCACTGATTTGAACTGCTTATTACTACTAATTATGTTTTCAAATTTGTTGGGATAAATCTTTTCATCTACCTCTCTTCTAAGCAAAACTACCAAATATATATTAAAAAATTCTCAATACGCAATTACAAATGCATGTTAGGTTTGTACTGAAAATTAGAATCACTGGGACAGCAAAGACCTCTAACAACCTCTATCTCACAATGACCTCTATCTCGCAATGACCTCTATCTCACAATGGCAAAGATATAGTGTCTACCAAGAACTGGGATCTTCTATTTTAGTGTTTTTCTCTAACTGGATCCTTCTTGCAATTGAGCAGAATCCTTTCAAAACCCTCGATCCACTGGATATACACCAGAATCTACAAAAGAATGCATTTATTGTAGGTGATTATTTTAATTTATTCCGATATACAAAAGAATAAGTGTTTCAAAATGACTCTTGTGCACCGTGTCCTACAACACAGCAACATAGCAATCCAATAAAATGCAAAATAAATCTGATATGACAAATGTATGAAAAACATCTAAATTTCATCATCTGTCATGGCACATCAAATGTTCAATACTAATTTCCAAGACCTGGAGCCAATTTAAACCTCTCAGACGCCAGTGCATACCAGTGGAGAAGGCAGGAAGATTTCACGTTCTATTAGCAATCATGACCCAATCAATGAGCTGTGCCTTTAAACAGCTGACAGCTAATTACGAGGGCAGATCAGAGCGCACAACACCATTCAGGTGACCAGTGGTAATTAAGGAGGCCGAAGAAATATCTGTCTGTGGCTTTTCATAGCTCAAGACGAGGTAGAGCCCAACAGATTGCACTGAGGTGGCTCCTTGGCCAGGCCTAATTTGATTCTGACCAGATCAATACAATCATTTCTTCTCAGTTGCCACGGGACAACATACTAGAAAACACCATCAACATTAACTGGGGAAACTGATAAAGCAAAATGCAATGCAAAATGTGACTAGTATTAATAGTACTATTTCATTACATAAGCCAACATTAACATTGTGTTAAAGGTATTCCTCATTGTCATGTCATTATGTTGCCATATATTTTAGACTTTTGTCCTTTAAACTATGAGTACAATTGATCATAGACGTACATTCAAAGTCACACATTTAAGCACTAATTCTGTACATTTGTAGGATATTTTGTACAGTATGTTTTGCTAATGTAGACAAACGCTTTTTGTATTGATGGCTCTAATAATGCAAGCTCCACTGAGTGAATAAATGCACTGGCTGTGATAACATCAGACTGCCAACCCGCTCAAACAGACAAACAGCAGGATGTGCACTCACCGCCAGACACGCCAGAATCACTGCAACTGTTGCCACGGCGCATATCTGCCAGCCCACGTTTGATTAGCGCCGATCTCTCATGTGATTGGCTGTTTCGGTGAAGAGTGAGAAGAGGGGTCTTCTTGTTGTGCAATTAACCTCTTTAGTTGCACATATTCAACTTCACACGTCAAAATTCCTGACAGGCTCCCGTCATATGGGATAATATGGGAGACAAAGAAGAAATACAAAGACTGTCACTGAAGAGGGGGTTGTGATGAGTCTATACAGGGAAACAAAGAGAAAGCCCAGAGCTATAATCACCATAATGTGAAGGTGTAAATGAAAACAGCACAATGTGTGGGTGTGAGGGGGGTACAATAGTGCATGGAGGCTGAACCCGGTGGTTGGGTTATGACACCGTCTTTATTTTGTATAGCTACATGTGTTTAAATTTTAGATATGAGAACGCTCAGTGCTCTCTAATAAAATGGTTATGGCTAGCAGTTAAATTCAAACGCAGAGTGATTTTATGTGCACAAGCTAAGCAGTAAACAGAGCATTAGTTGATATCTTTAACAGGCTATTGCAAATGTTTGTGTCAGAAATAAACCCACTTCACATTATTTTGTAAGTTGAGTTCTGAAAATAAATAGATCTTACTTTTCATTATGCTGTATATCCATCCGCAGTCCAATCACAGACTGGAGTCACATTTTCACAGCTCACTGCTTCTGAAGAAGACATCATTTGAGGGCACCTGTTTACAAATGGATTCTTTCATTATGTGTAGTGTATACAAGGAAATACAGCAGTTGGTATTGTCTGTATTGTCTCATATTTGACCTTATGCTGGAATGTGAAAGGAACATATTCTAGCAATCAAACTGTATTTTATTATTGTGCATGAAACCTGAGACAAATCAACAATCACATCCACAGTCTGTGTTTTTCATAATGTAATGCAAGCACCATCATTTTCCATCATTGTGAAGTTATATTTGTGGTGGAAGTCAGGACGAGAAATATGGAAGCACAGAAGCACAGGGCTGATGATGCAGAAAACCAGCTCAGAGTGTGTTTAGTGGTAACTTAACTTCATATGCAGGCAGCAGATAAAGAAATGTCCTCCCCACTTGTCTGTCCAAGACAACTAATGAAATGCTTTGGTTTCACAAAACGCAGAAGTGAAATTACTTTTTGAAACTAAAAGATTTCACTTTATTTATTCATTCAAGATTAGAATAATAAAACCTGTGATAGACAATCTTCTCTTGAGAACAGTTTATAAACCTTTACAACATCAGACCTCTGGAGGCAAACACAAACTCATTAACCTACTGTAGTGTACCTTAACTGAACCAACAGTTGATCTAATCAAGGACTTCTGGCTCTTTTTCTGCTTGATTGCATAGGACCTTTAAATGCATGAATATTCATGGGGCATTAAAAAGCAGCATTACAGTGTTTAGAAACAAAGACTTTATGTTAATCAGTGGTTATCTTGCAGCAATCTGGTCACGGGACAAGAAAGCCACGTAGAAACAAGGTCAGTGGCTTCAACAGAGGAGGCACTTCTCATTATTCTCTGACAAGGTCAGTGCACAGAGTGACCACGTATGATGAAGCCATGCACCGAGGGATAAGCATGGTTCTGCAGCTCAGTCAGCCAACATATTGTAAAAGATACAGTAGACACGCTGAAGCATGTAAAATATACATACAACATGGACATGCTTACAAGGCCTCCCTGCCAGAGCCACACATGAGCAGAATAAAAAGCATTCTTCTTACACACATGGTGTATATAATCCATGGCCTTAGACAGTCTGGGTATATACTACTATATGGCCTAGGTATTCATTACCTTTGCAGCACACAGGTCACTACACAACAGGCCATTTGAACTTGTGACCCACATCCTGCTCCTCATTACAGCCCTAAGCAGATGGCTTGGCCAGGATGAAAGGCACCTCATTGGGGGTGGTCATGTCCCATGTGTGCAAAACTGGATTATAACTATATTAGCCTCCTCATTGCAACTAAAGTTTTACATTCTTTCTTTTTTGCCTGTATTGCTTCATCTTAAATCTGTTTACTAGTGAATAGAGCATTTAAAAGGCTAATTAATATACCACATTTTAGATTGTTGTGCCATATCTCAGCCTCATGGCATGTTGTTGGACTCGTATGCTCACTAATCTGAGATTTACTGTTGATGCGTGCATGCACCTTTGGCACTATACCTGTTAAGGTTTGTGTCTTAGTGCACATGCACAGTGCACATGCAATCTATTTTAGGGACAGAGATGTCGATAGTTACAGCTCCCCTGCAGCACAGAGCCAGTGTATGTATGTGTTTGGGAGCCTTACAGCTCGCCTGGCCTCTGATAATTTAAAGGCTTTTCTCCACACCAGCTTGTTTTAATTACTGTGAATAAGTGGCAGCATTTGGTCAGGTTTATGGGGCTTCTTCAAAGAGCAAGCTTGCTTAAGACAAACCAATCTGTGGTTCTGCAGAGCTGTAAATCCAAAACGTGAGCAACAACCTCAACTAACAATGCCCAGGGCTCAGCCAGGCAGCCAGCAGGATTAGAAAACCTTTAATCATCATTCAGCCTGTCTACAATCATGTAGACACCTACAAACTATACACTTCACAACAATAAAAGACCAAGAACAAGTACTTTGCAAATACAATATCAATATCCATATTGTAAGATAGAAATGCATCTCTCGAGTTAAATATTGTGACCAAACAAAGTCCTGGTTTATGCCCTTTTCTATCTTGGGTTTAATCATGGTCACTTTCAACACAGGTATCACATTTGTCCTATATCATGCAGCCCTGATGCTTACTGCACTTCCATCAACACCAATGTGAACTGGAAAGCCACGGGCGACTGTCATGTCTTATGGATAACAAACTGTCTGTGGTATAGAGGCTGTGGACTCTACTCAGGGTCAGTGCTGGGTTGAAGAGAGCTCCTGACTTCTCGGTGAACTCATTTCAATTCTCATACAATACCGGCCTTACTCCTAATGACCTGAGCCCTAAGGCAAACTGCACTGGGATCCGTGGACTGACCACATTGAGCGTTCACACACGCACACCCACCCCATGCAATGAATGGTCATTGTGAGGTCCAACTGGAAAGAACTAACAAATTGATACACATTTTACACACACACACACACACACGCACACGCACACGCACACGCGCGCACACACACACACACACACACACACACACACACAGAATCTAGTTATCATCTATCATATTGTAATTAGTATTCCTACATTTCAACAAATTAGGAATACATTTTTGTTAAAGCATTTATAGACAAAACACAATAGCCATAGAAAAGGGTTGGGTGTGAGTTGAACATTCTCAGCTAATAAAGTCCTTGACAACTGCCACCGGTGCTAGTTAATTACTGCTGGAGTTAATGGTCATTTCTGATCTTTGATGTCCAGTTTCTTAATTATGGTTTTAGGGAATTATTATTTCAAAGTAAACTGTCACTTCTTAACTGGTAGTTTTGAAAAAGTAAAATCCTTTAAGTGTTAGTCAGTTTGAAATAGATTTTTGTGGCTATGTCAGACAGAAAGAAGAGAAAGAGATCATTTTTAAATCCAACTGTCCAGCTGGTCTTTCCAGTGAGACTGCTAACACATTTGATCAAAACAGAATTATCGAGAGGAGATGATATTGCCCAGCAGGTTCCAGTTTCAGTTTGAACACATGCACAGTGTTGAGTATATGTTAACTCAATGGGGCTTCCTGTATCACGCTGAGCTCACAGTCCTCCTCATATTGGCTCTAATTAATCACTCTAGTCACACCTTCTGTAATAGAAATCCTACTTTATCATTTTTATAATTACCACAGTCTGGCTCTATTGATTTGGATCACTAGAGATGACTGTATTTTCAATTCTTATGTGCATATATTTGAGTTGACCTTACTTTGAGCGGGTAAGTCAAAGTGATAGTGATGAATGTTTCAAGGAAGAGGTGATTGAATTGAATAATCTTTACCTATAGTTCTAGTTCACATACTTCTTAAAACTCTATCAGTATGCACACCTGCTCATCAATTTGCCTGACAGGCGCTACTTATTAATAATAATAATAATGCATCAGTTTTATATAGCGCTTTTCTCAAGACTCAAAGATGCTTTACATTACATTATTCATTCACTCCACAGTCACACCAGGTGGTGGTAAGCTACTTGTGTAGCCACAGCTGCCCTGGGGCACACTGACAAGAGGGGGTGGCTGCCAGACTGCGCCTACAGCCCCTCCAACCACCACCACATACATTCATTCATAGGCAATGTGGGTTAAGTGTCTTGCCCAGGGACACAAAGACAGTGTGTGCTTGGACGGGGACTCGAACCACCGACCCTCTGGGTTAAGATGCTGATTATAGTGTATGACTATTCAAACTGCCTCGAACTAAGGCTGTTGACAACAAATATGGGACAGAATCATTTAATAAAATATAGAAAAACTATTTTGGGTTACCCTGACCCTGCCTATGGCAACAGTCCTGGTTGTAACCCTGGCAGCTATTCTGCTTGAACTGGATAACATGACAGCTAAAGCTCTTAGTTGGTCAAAATGTATAGCCCAGATAATATAGACTATTGCAAAATGTATTTCTTCTTTATTTTGATTGGTAGAACCAAACTAGGACACTAAACACGTGTAAAGCTAACTATGTTAATAATGTCAAAAGACTGTACTATGCCTATGGACCACAAGGTACAGCGATGCTAACCGAGTAGTTGCTAAAATAGTACTTTATAATGCATTTCTTCTTCTTGTTTATTGGCGGGTGGCAACCAACGACTGTAATACTCACCTGCGGCCACTGGCTATCCACGGAATAATATGGTTGTTTTGGCCCAAAGTCCTAAGCTAAAAGACAACTGTACAAACACACGGCCACTCACGTCAGCCCTCAGAAACAGTCTAATCAGAATGATAATTGAAAGCACCTGTTGATTGGGTCAAAGTCACGTGAGGCAATAGGCGGAGTTTACAGGAGGGATGAAATACAAATGCAGAATTTTAATGTAATAAAAAGTCAAAGCAAAAAATAAGTCTGACTTAAAAATGAATTCGTAATTCTTGTCTATTATTACCCAGTTGTTACACCTTATAGGCAGCCTATATATGCTATATTATATACTATTAGATACATAATAACATAAATACAGTGCTATAAGGCAAGTTTGAAATTGTATTAGGCTAATAAATGTATGTCATATTTGCAGTACATAAAAAAAAACACAATTTCTTGTATCAATCAGAAGAAACAGTTTTATTCACATGTACTGTAACAGAAAACACAAGCTGCCTTATCATACATTTGTACAGAGGGTTTGAAAAAATCCCTTTTAAAAAAAACCAAAGGTATTAGAAAATATGAGTTTCGATATGAAAATGACTTTACATATAAGCATTTCTTGGAAAAAGGTCTGGTAGGTTTGGTAATAGTTCATTTATGAGCCTAACCCCACCTTAGCGAAAACTGAAGCTATTGTTACAAATCAGAATGGTAAAAATGTAAAAAATCAGTGTAAAAAATGATTCAAAAATTTCATGCAGCATCTTCAGAGGGCCTGAGAAAGTACACCATTGTAAAAAAAGAAAATATAAGAAAACACAGTTGTCATGGACACATAAATCAAACTCACGGAACAACATTGAACAAAGCCAGTTTGTTTTGTTTTCAAACAATCATTTTGATCACCTATGTCAGGCGCTTGATAAATTACACATTCTGGCAGCTATGACGAGCTGATATCTTGATTGACTTTGATAAACAACGCCACAATCGTTTGCTCATGGGGAAAAAAACACAATCACTCTTGCCTTTAAATAAAAAAGTAGAGACAAAAAGAAGCCCTGTTGATGCCCTTAAGTGAATACTGAGGTTTGAATAGGAGTTGCAGTACATGTATTGGAATGCATAGGTAGGCTTGGTAGTGCTTGGACCTGTAAAAGGCTATTAGATAGACTGGGGCTAGCTGTGTGTGCCTCTTGGTTGTACAGTGTGGAGATAGCCACCAGTCCAAGCCTATTTAGCAGGAAATTGGCTCTCTGATGAGGCCCACTATTCACCATTCATCATGTTCTCATGTTGTAGGACAGGTTAGGTTGGTTGCATTACCACGTACTGAGGCACCAGTTACAATGGCTGGATCAACAATAATCAATCACAATCTTTCACAGTGGCCCTCTGATATGTTTTGGCTTAATATGTCATTCTTAGTAAAGATAACATGGGCAAAAACAGCCTAGGTTTTCCATCTCCAAAACAGAACTGCGGCTCTATACCTTAGTGCATCCGCCGAGACGCATTTTGATAAAGGCAACTGGAAGGAAAAAGGAAAACATTCACTCAAGCCTGCGAGCGTTCACATGCCAGCTGGCACGGCATGAGTGACACCAGCAAATGTCCTTGATGGGATAACACACAGTCCAGTTTAAGATCAGAACCAGAGATAACATAAGGCGCAGGAGGCTGAGTGAATATGACTAAAATGCTGACTGAGGTTTAAAAAAAGGCAAGGTCTGGGAGCGCAATAACATTAGCTTATTGCTTTTCTATTTTTCCTCTTTATTTTTTCTCTTAAAGTATATTTGTACACACCACATAATCATATAAATACACTTTACAATGCAATATAAAATATCTTATTTTAAAAGCAATATGTTCTGGGCTTGCTTAGGGATGCCTAAGATACCCGAGCCATTTGAAAAATAATGACTCACAACAAAACAATAAAAAGGCACTCCAGGTGTTGTTCATTGACTTTTAAGTGTGTGACGGCCATTGCTTTGCCGAACCGGCGACAGCAATTGTGCTCACGTTTCATTTCTTTGCCATTAAAACATGTCATGGACAATGAGGCACTGTAGCGTTAGGTGTTTGAGATTTGCCCTTCTACACTCCATCTAGTTTAGCATCACTTTTTGCATGTTTATCCAAGTAATATTCACAAACTGGCTGCTACATATCATCATCCTTCTGTCGTTACACTTCCGCATCCTCAGTTTCGACTTGCTTTTGTCTTCATACTTCAATTTCTCGCAGTCCCTCCTGAGTGCTGGGCGTAGACGTGCTGATGTCAAAGCAGGTCACCATCATCACATGGGACTTGCATAAGTTGACACAGAAATCCAGCTCCTCCGTGGCTTGGGCCAAGGCTTCCAAGTACTCAGGAGAGTCTTTGTCCAAACTCTGGTCCACATCGACTGTAGGTAACAAATGAGTTAGTGTTAATGCTTTAAAGCTTTAAGACATAATCCTTCAAACATTAAAATACTGGCAGTTACTTACACTCTCCTCTCCACTTGCTGGGATCCATCATAAGTCTGGCCTTAGTGTCTTCCAGCTCCTCCAACAATGTTTCATGCTTTACCCTCAGTTCTCTGACTTGCTGTTGTCTTCTTTCCAATAACTTCAGCTTACTGTTGAAATACATGAGGCCCTGACAACAAAAAAATCATTTTGAGTTCAAATGAGTGCAAGATATCCAGTGTGCAAGCTTTTATTGTTAATCCATGCCTTATTTAGCTCACCTTGTCAACATCCTGGAATGGCTGCTATGAACAGAATTTATGGAAAAAGAAGAAAAGGGAAAGTTAGCGTGATGAGTGAAACATAACATAAATGAAACATAACTTTTTACACATGTCTGATATAGCAGTATGACATCACACAAAAGCTATCAATATACATTACTGGAAAGGGAGAAAACAACTTGAAAGTAAATCAAACCTCCAATCATCTGATTTAATATCTTCTTAACAAATCCCTGTCTGGAACAGGAGTGAGCAGTGAATGACCCACACAAGATGAGTCAGTTATAAAAAGGCTAGTGGTGATGACAGTGTGATCCGTGAGCTCATTCATCACACATTCCCAATCTTTCCATGCTATATCTCTTTCTTTATCATTACTGCACTAATCAGCATTAAGCAAAAGTACTGGTCATATTCAAACCAATTAGCCCTCAACAGTAATTGCCTCGTGAACTTTTGAAAATCCCTGACATCTCTGTCAAAATTCCAAGCTGTGGGAATATGGCCCCAGACTGAAGGTCATATGTCTGCGACACATGTTCTTTAAAGTAACTGGAAAGACACGAGCTAAGACATTCCCACAACGCTTGGTCGAGATGGCACTTCTCGAGCATGCATGAGATCAATGTCATACATGGAAAATATTGCTGAGGCTTAGTGAGGGGGATTTACACCAGCAAAATTCAGACTTGACACTGTCTAAAACAAGTTCAGCAGAAAGAAAAGTTCACAGTGACCCAAATCTCACCTCTACGGGTTCCTCCTGCCGCCACCTCTGAAGCCGTTCCACATCGTCGATCTCGTAAACCTTGATCTCAAAAGGTTCCTTCAGAGCTCCAGACATGGGGGGCAAGTCCACCCACTGGCCTGCTGTACCCACTTTCTTCCCCAGGGATGCGGTGTCTGGCAGGGGTGCCGGGATAAGCCGCCTTCTCTGAAAGCCTATAAAAATGCAGACACTTGTTATTATGTTGACATACAATAGTGGTATTTGCTGTTATCTGTTACGAGTTCCGAGTTGTAAAGCGATGCAGGGCTGGTCGAAGTGTGGTCATTGCATATTTATGAAGGGGTACAATTCTCTATACACAGCCTGAATGTATTCAAAAGGTGGCTTTAATGCACACAGCTACATGTACGAGGCTGCAAAACGCAAAGCAGGTCACCATAGCTCATGTTCAATATATCTTGTTTGATCATCATAGGATTTCTAGTTATATTGTTTGAAAGATTCATTATCTTTTTCCCATATAGTGTATAATATGCATGAATAATGTATGATGCTGATTCAGGAAGAGAGGAAATCCATTGAAATAGAAATCTGTGAATGTAATAAGAATGGATCTATATTTGAGTGCCAGTGAGAAAGCACAGACTTGTTTAATATATACGTATATAACTACTATGAGGATGCACAGTGGCAGAGTGGTTTGCACTCCTGTCTCTAATCATGATAATGTTTGATCATTGTCCAGACTGTACCCTGCCTCAGGGCAATGGTCATTGTGGCCACCCACAACCCCTAACCAGAATAAGTGATGAAGGAACGAATATAACTTCTATGTTGCAAACGAGTGACTTACCAACAAAGCAAAGCAAATGATTATATCCTCACCATTAGTTCTCTTCTTGGGATACTTGGAGCTCCTCATCCGGCCCAACGATGACATGCCGCTCTCGCTCATGGAGTCATGTGCAGACGAGGCGCTTCCCGTGGCCTCACTATCTCGTATCATGCTTTCATATCCACTGCTGCCTCCACTGTGGTAGAAGAGAGCAGTCCGCCCCATGGCAGGTGGTAGCTCTCCACTCAACACACTGCTGTTGTCGCTGCCATGACCACTGCTATAGCGCTGAGGCCTTCTGGGTGCTGTGATTTTACTGTATGGAGATGGCAGCATGGCAATGGGAGCTTTGTCCTCGTTCACATTCACTCCACTATCATTCCCACTATCGGAGTCTCCTGAACCTCTGGTGTGTTTGCCGGACATGTTTCCTGTTGCCAGTTCACTCACTCTACTGTTGGCAGCCCTCATGGCCTGCTTGGTGCCCATAATGGTGCCTCTCCCAGGCTTACTGCTAACAGGTGCGGAAGTGCGAGGAGCGGCAGTTCTTCCTGATGGTGGCAGATTGGCGTTGGTATTTCTAGCCACGGGAGCGGCCAAAGATTTGGTAGAAGTGCTCAGACCCTTGGAGTTGTTGGCAGACAGCGAGCGGGCCTTGCTGTTACTAGCTGGCCCTAAAGCTCTTGGATTCACTGATGCTTTTACCTGGCCACTTTTGTTTACACTTACAGCATTTGGGGATGATGGACAGGTAGCAATGGGTAAACTGGATGAATTAGGAATGCCAAGTCTTTGATAAGATTTACTTGACTTGCTGCTGCCACCACTCAGACTAGCGCCGCTGTTTTCCCTACTCAGTGCGGCTCTAGACCCTGATAGAGAGCCACCTTCGTACTTCTCTAGGGACGCTTGGCTGCCATAATGTCCAATTTCTCCTCTATGCCCTCTGCCCTTTAGGCTCGAGCTAACTTTGGCTGCAGTGAGGTCAGACTTTGAGCTTTTGAAACTTGACTCCACTTTGTCGAGCTCCTCCACAGACACCGCCGCCCTGGGTCCAAAGCCTCTCCCTGCCTCCCCGTATGCTGACCGTAAGGCACTTTGGGGGAGCAGGGTCTTGGTCTTGTGGTCCAAACTGGACTTTCGGACAGGAGGAGGAGGTGGAGGGGACGTACAACCAGCTTTGGGGATGTTGCTTGTCTTCTGTAAGTTAGCCTTGCCACTTTTGCCTAAAGAGGAGAACTTAAGGCTAGTGGTTGATGTGATTATATCTTGCATTGTCTTGTGGTCTGTGGACGAGTGGATAACAGGCACTGTACCCAGAGTGGTCGCACCTCTCCTCAGCTGAGGCATTCTGCTGGGTGGGTTCTTAGTGACCGACTTCTCACAGCCATCGACCACCCTCTGAGATGAGGTAGAAACAGGGACCTTGGGTGGCCGAGGTACACTGTTGCTATTGTTGGATGCTTTGCTGCAGGGGATGCCACTAGGGGGATTTCTGACAAACTTGCTGGTGTTGCTGGGGGCCGGGGGTTCTGGGTGGTGGTCCAGGCGCTGCCAGGGGTCATCTTGTTTTGCCTCTTGTCTCTGCGTCTCTTTGCTTATGCTGCTACTATGTGAGATTGATGAGGTAGGTTTGGTCTTCCTGGGAAGACTGGACTGTACTATGGCTGGGCCTTGTGGAAGCTGTGAGGAGCTGAGAGAGTGAGTTTTATTTATTTTAGATGGGTATCTGAGAGAGCCTTTTGTTGACTCTGGAGATGAGGGAAACTTTGTTAAGGACAGTTTACTTGAAGCCCCACTATCACTGTCAAGCTCAGAAAAACTGAAGCCACTGTCGTTTAAAGAGTTCTTTGTGTCTCGAGGAGAGCATATCCCAGGATACATATCCAGTGAGTCAAAGTAAAATGCTCCTTCTGGTCCCATGTGTTTGGCTTGTGGAAGGAAAACGTCAGTAGAATGAGCGCCTTCACTTTCCACAGTGCTGACACTGACCTCACTGAGCCAAGAGCTGACAGAGGACCCTCTGCTCTCTACACACTCCACTGCTCCCTCCTGCAGAGGTGTGACCACAGCTATGTTCACTTCAGACCCTCCCAGTCCTGAAGTATAGGCATCAAATTCATCATTAATGCTGCTGATGATGCTGACTGGTCTGGATCCAGAGGCCAGAGCTTGAAGGGAGCAGTCACTGTTAAAGCTGATAATGCTGGAGGGACGATCCTTATCTACAATGCTTCCTATTGAAAGCTCCTCCACCACAGTGAATACAAGTTCATCCTCTCCATTTAGCTCCACAGGCTGCTGCAGAGTCACAGTGGCTCTGAGGATGTCACGATCAAGACACCTTTCTCTCAATGTGGAGCGAACCTGACAGACTTCAACTGGAGCGCGGACCAGTGGAGAAGATGCACAAAGATCCCGCCTTTTCACAGCCTGGTGGCTCATTCCCACTGGAGGCATCCTGGTGCCTGACCTTTCCTCACTTTCTGTGGGAGGGGGGGCTGGCTTTGGCAAGGCTTTCTTATTAAAGAAGACTTTCTCTCTCACTACAGGCTCAGCGGCTGCAGGGGCTGATGCTGTGCTTGTGCTAACTCTGGTATCTGAACCCATAGACTTTTCACCATCTGCACTGGTTCTGTTTACATTCTCTTGTCTCTTGTCTAGTTTGGACCTAACACTGGGACTGCTAGAGGGTGGTGTTGCAATAGTTTTAGGAGATTGTTTAGGTGATATTTCATCTTGGGTATTTGAAATACTTGTTACAGTCTTTGGTGAAGCAGAGCTTTGGCTCTCTTTAGATTTGTCAGTTTTTGGGCTAGCCTGAGGTCGCTTGCCTTCTCCTACAAACGCTGTAGGCTCCTCGCTCCCATCTATACAGTCCAGTCTCTCCTGCAGCTCAGCAAATGTGTTGCATTTGAAGAACTGGTCCCGGTCCAGAGGGCCATCTTTTGCCGACCTCTTCTTGTTTAGTGAAGGGATGATAGGGACAAAGGCAGGAGGGCCTTCATTGTCACTGAGCTCTCTGTCTGAGATGGCGGTTCCACCCGGTCCCACATAGATGACTGTATCACATGACTGCTCACTGCTGGAGGAGTATTCAGGATCACTGAGCAAACACGGCAGGTCTGGATCTAGAGCTACAGTTCGAGGATGAAAGGGCCTGAGGTGTGGTGGTCTGCGTATCCTCCCTTCTTCACAGGAACTTTCTCCACCAGAGGAGCTGGAGGCATACTGCCAAGAAAATAAATTAAATGTATTATCTAAAGTCCAACAATTGCACCATTAAGACATAACAACAATGCCAGACCTCAAATAAAATGAATCACATCATATTCAGTCACATTCAATTTCCAGTCAATATTGATCTAAAGGTGAAAAGTGCACATCAATAGTGTCACAGAAATAGATGTGAATAGTGTGAATGGCTGCATAATAATCATGTCTTATACCAATACCAAATAAATACATGCTGTCATTGCCTATAATTACTGTGGCATATATTTCCCTAATCCTAGAGAATGCATTACACACCTCCTTGGGCTGTGCTATTGATTACGTGATTATGTGTCGGAGGAGCTGAAAAAAACTAACCCTGAATTACTGCACTGCTAATCTCTAATTTGCCAAGGCATTCGTTTAGCAAAGAAAGGTAAAAATACATAAGGATGAAGACATTGTGCATGTGAAATATTATCAAAGATGAACATGCAAATTAGAGATGTTGATTACTAGAATAACCACACTTAATGTACCGCTTATCACAATAAAAAATAGATGGGAACATTTTGTTGCAACAATTAACATGATGCACTGTTATTGCAACAGCATTTAGTGGGAGCCTCTGAATGATTTTCTTGTTTAAGCGAGACAAACAAACATATCTTTGCATGTATTAAGTGTTAAGTCATTCTTCAGTGTACCTTGGATTTCTTTTTCCTCATGCGGTGGATGCGAGACGCCAGCTGGATGGTGTTGAGCGATTCAGCGTAGTTGTTGGGGGAGTCGGAGATGTGGGCGATCATGGTGGTTCTGCAGTTGATGTTGCCAAGGGACTCCCTCAGCAGCATGGTGAGCTTGCTGTCCCTAAAATAAATAATAAATAGATCAATCAAAGTCATTTAAAGAAAGTGGATGTGAAGTTTCGGATACAAAAACAATACCCTTAAGACAAGTCAGTATTCTCTTCACAGCAGCAAGGTGGAACGTATATAGTTTCAGGGTACATTTGCATCCTTCATTTAATTGTATTTACACTGGGCAGTAGATAGTAAGTAACTGGAGCCTATGCCAGCAACTTTGGGCTTTAGACGGGATATAGAGACAATCATTCACTCTCAAAATCCTTCACTAGGGGCAAATGTTAAGTCACCAATTACTGAAATACCAGGAGAGAACCCACAGTAAGAGTAACACAGGGAGGACATGCAGATTCCACTCAGATCATAGTCTGAAGGACAGAAGACTGATCTCACTAGTAGCTCTGAGTACATTTAAGATTATTTTGAAATAACTGTGTTTTTTTAAGTACATATTTTGAGTATTAAATCCACCTCTTCTTTATAGTTTATAGGCTGCAATATTATTTTATGCAGCAGCAGTGAAAGCTATGATATGAGCTCAACTGAACAAACAACTGAATTAGCCACAGAGTAAACATGTCGGGCTGATGGCACATGTAGCGGCTTGCTTGAAACAACAGATTCACATTCACAGAGCATGCACAAGTATTTTTTTTTACCTATAAGGAACGTGTTTTGCTCCGTTCGCCAAAGCCATGATGACATTGCCTAATGCGTTCAGGGACAGACACAGTCCTCCTCCGCCATCTCTGCTTTTACTCAGCACCTTCTCACAGCTGCCCAGGTCGATCAGGTGTAGCCGGCTCCGTCCCCCCGACACTGTAACAACAAAAGTAAAGTTAAAAGTGAGTCAAGTCTAGAGTCAGCCTCATGACAGGAGTGGCACTGCTAAAAATCTCAACTAGGCGGGTGACTGTCACAGCTGTCCAATTTAGTTTTTACGAGCATATTCCCACAGTGAGGTGGCAAAGGCAAACCAGGGCACCATTTCTCGTGGTAAACAAGGAAGCTGTGTAGTGTTTATGGTTACGGATTACACAATACCCCAAAAACAAAACATAAAAGTAAATTTGTCAAGATAAAATAGTGTGGTTGGTAGTGCAATTATCAAACTACATTGAACTGTTGTTAGCATAGACCTGTAGACCTGTTGTATTTGGTTGATTGGGGTGGTGCAGTGACAAGTAGTGAAGTCTAATGGTTTTTCGGCTCTCTTTTTTGAGGTGAAAATAATTACTGTTCCACTTTAAAACTCCTTTTTATTCTTCATTGATGCACGATGCATTGTACACAGTCGGCTACATTAAAGACATAATTATTAGTTGCGCAAAATATCTTTATGGCATTGCTATAATGAAAAAGAAATGTCTAGATGATTTATAGTTACACCACACCTAACCAGTTGCATACTTCTACCTGACTAACTTGCAATAAAAGCAGCTATGAGATCACATGATGGCCTGTACTGAACGGCTTGTGTGTTAACTGAAAAGACATCTATTCTTGTATTTGTGTTGAATCACCTAATAACATATTGTAACAGGAAAACAAAACTAAAATGCCAGACCTGTGACATTATCTGTTTTAACAATGATTTCAATGGATGAGAATGTGCAACACATACCGGATGCTAAAGCTAATAACATGTTTGTATAGAAAGAGAGGTTTTAGCTTGGGAGCCTATTTGGCTGTTGAAATCAATACACATCTACAATACATGTCTATTCCAGTAACAGTAAATAGATAAATAAAAGTAATATTGACCCTTACTTCCTCCTTTGCCACTCTTCTCCATGCGGTACTGGTATACGTGTAGGGTAAACAGCATATGCGAGTTTCTCCGGTCATCTTCGTCTGCAGCCGGCCGACTTGTGCTTCGAGCTGCGATGGCTGCGTCCAGGAAGAAGGCGGCTTTCTCAGCAGTGGGCGCACGTAGTTCACTCTGATTCTGCAACTGTAAGAGGGAAGACACAAAATGATGAAATAGGGTGAGCATAAAAAAAACACACAAGGCTGGAGAATGAGATACGTGAAAGGCTATGGGGCAAAAGGGGAGAGGGTAGCCGGGTAATTGGACAGCGGTGCACATTTCTTGCCCATTAGATTGGGTCTCGGGGGCAATTAACAAAGCAGATATGCACACACAGGGAGGAGGATTAGGAGAGGTAATGGTGGGGCATGAGATGAGGGCACTTCCCTCATTGTGGATGTCATTCATGATGGTTAAGAGAGACAGGGAAAGAAAGTCAATAGGAGAGAAAAAAAAGAATGTGGGGTGCCAATGTATAGCCAATGTGAAGAGGAAGAGGAGCTTCACAACTGTCTTCGAAGTCCAAGCCGATCCCACCAAAAATCTGCTAAACCTAATCTGACGGCAACACCTGTGACTAGCATCAAACCATCCCCCAATAATTCCTCTACTGTACTGCAGTGGGATAATAGATGGTGATGGAGGCTGACAGTGGAGTCAATATAAGAAGAAAGCCATCAATACTGCAGAAGGCTTTGGTGGAAATATGAAGCCAGGACTTTGGACGCAGGTAGGAGGAGAGGTGGACTCCCGAGATATTTGAGCAAAGGAAGAGTAGGATCATAGACAGAGATGGATCAATACAGTAATACTCATAGAGCAAACAGAAAGCCAATGATCTCACCTGGGTGCCACAGATGGGATCCTCTTTCAGGTGGATGCCAGGAGACTGTCCGTCCTGAAGGCTGCCTGAGGACACGTCAGACAGCAGGTCTTTCAGCTCCTCATCCTTTCCGGAAATCTCCACAGCGGAAACCCGTATGGAGAAGCGAGTACCGGTCTTCTCCTTGCGCTCGTTGATGAGTTTGAAAAGCCAGGATATGGCACAGGGCACAATGCCGAGGCTCTGGGTGGAGCAGTCTTTGCCGATCATGGTGTACGTTTTGCCTAGATAAAGAAATAGAAGTAGACATAAACATACATCATGTGTAATAGTAACAAGATCTAGATTAACCTTATACTGTATGTGATAAAATTAATTATTAAGCATCTATGATTGTTACTCTGTACTACTCTGTACCGCTACTAACAATGTGGGTCACTGGCGTTTACTTTTACATTTGTTACATGTTATTATACAAACAGACTTGCAGACTTATTAAATTGTCTTAGGTGGGTTCACTGTAATATCCAATACTTCCTAAATTAAAAATAAACGTGAATCCAAGGATTCATTTAACGTTTTTCAATAGAGGATCCCAGCCAGCATTAGAACATACAAGCCCTTCAGCCCAAAACGCACCAGTCAGGCCAATTACTGGGATTTTAATTACAGACTGGGCCCTAAAGCCTTGATGCAGCACTTCTGCCCTCACCCCCCCACCTCAAACCCATCCTTTCCCTACAGCCTCCTATTCTTCGACTCACACCAGTGCACTGCTAAGCCATTTGTGAACATCAAGTGCAACTAACAATGGAGAATGTGAGTTTTCTGTGGCTAACAAAGGCTTTGGTCCAATCTCTTGCCAGTAGAAGGGCTTACCGAGCTTCACTTGGCCAAAGGAGAAGATGCAGCCGTCTGCGCCGTTCACTACCGACTGGATGACCTCGGCCACTGTCCCTGAGCACACCTCAGCCTGTGGAAAATACAGAGTAGGAGAATTCCTTCAGTGCTGCTTTATATTCCAGACACAGTTGAGAATGAAAGAGAAATGTAGAAAACTGCAAATCCAAAAAGAGTTATTTATCATTGTTTATTACCAAGATGTTATGGTTTTGCCATTGCTTTGTTGGTTCATTGGTTTATTTGTGAGGGTCTGTCAGTAAATAGTCTCCAGTTCCAAGAGAGTTCTATTCACCATTCACCGTTCACCATTGCAGGATAGAGATAATTCCTTGACTGAAGTTGCTGCCCAAGTGCATTTAGCTCTTCTTTCTAATAACTTTTATTCCTAGGGTATTTTTCATCACTCAGCGTTGTGTGTTTATGCTTGTATGTGTGTTTGTGTTTCATTTTTGCAATCTGTTCCACCATAGGTCCTCTGGGGCGAGGCTTCTGCAGCAAAGGCACCTTCCCATACATCACGCACAAACAAGGCCCGAGCAGCACAACAGCTTGCTGCTACGGTTAGCCACCAGCAGTGCCTGTCCCAGCGGCACAATCTAGCAGCTTGGCCTCACTTCAGCAGCGGCAACATTTAGACTGAATCTCTCAGCAGCTTACTCAGGAAAACACCTCTCACTTGTGGTATGATATAGGACACCTTACTGGATCTTACTGCTACACCGCCTCTGTCCAGTGATGACAGTTTCTTCTGCTCTATTTGCTATTTAGGGTTTACTGCACTCCGGGGAGAGGTATCATGTACTTGCACTCAGTTTTTCAATGAATGAGGCATTGAGTGACACAAGCACATCTGACCATACCATTAAAATACTTGTTATTTTTTAAAGCGTTGCAGAGAACAAACTTGTCTCCACTAAGTCACCACATAGTAAACACATGTGTGACCTAGCCTTAGATCTCAGCGGGTTCCCTCACAGCAGGCTGAGGTTAGAGATAGCTGAGAGGGTACATATAACTCCAGTGGATTCAAATCATTCCCCAGAGGGCTTAAAAGAGGCCAGCTGTTGGACACACAAGAGAAAGAATGGCCCTTGACCCAAGACAGGCATTTTCTCACTAAGCCCCTTAGCCACACCCTGCCAGCGTGAAGACATCCCTTTACCCTTGAGAAGCTAAATTCCACACTAGGGCTTCACAATATATGGCAAATGTATCATTGTCACAAAACATATCACAAAAAATAAAGGTTTTGTCTGGAGTATATAAATATAAAAAATATCATGTTTTTGAATTATTGAGATCTGAATTTGTTCTGGATTATTCTTTATTGAGACCTAGATTAGCCTATTTGCACGAGTTTAGTTTTATTGTTTTATTATTGTGTACTACTCCACACATCACAAAACAAAAATATAGTGTCCTTACTTGTGAGGCATCCTGGGTAAAAACAGCATCAAAGGCGAATATCTTTGGGACGGCCACAGTGGCGGATCTCCTATGCCCTGAGCTGGAGGCCGGGCTGGACGCAGGGTCGTAGAGGGTCAGCTGCTTCTTTCGGCTGTCCACCTTTAAAAAGGACTGGGATTCTGAGGAGTCGGTAGTCTCCAGAGACGGGCAGATACGCATCATCACTTTCACCTAATCCACAACAGGGAGAGAAAAAAAATGCAAGGATTAGTAAGTGAGATAATGGAGCAAGCTAAAATGTAAGACTGCATTTGCTGGGGGAAAAACACAAAGGACTTGTTTTTGTTAATGCTGTATCCTGTCTTAGGCCAAAAGTAGCTAGAAAAAGCCATAGACAGCTGTGAATGAATGAAATTGCCCCTGGTGCGTGAATGTGAAGTGCCAGTCTAGCAACTAATTGGCAACTAATCACACTCAAAGTAGCTCGGATGGGCCCCAGCAAAACATGACATCTAACATCTAGTGCAGCTGTCAAATTTACATTGAGGAATATTTCTACTCAAGTAAATCAAGCTAACGTTTTAAGATGGCCTTATATTGTACAGAATTTACAAACCAGTCGTTGTAACTGGTAAAATTCAAATGGAATGGGTCTAGTTTTAGCATTGGCATCACGTTCCCATGTGTCAAAGTTGATGGACATTGCAGGTTGCCATGGAAACACTCAGGTCTCACATTGACTGCTTGAACCTGGTGGGTCAACACATTGCCTAATGGTGTCAGCAAAAGGCAAGGTGTGCACATTGAAAGACATTGAAGAGAATGGTTGGTAAATGAATGTGTGTGAAACGCCATGGGTGTTTTTCTGGACCAGGAGTAGCTCACCGGTATGGGAGCATATGGCCCCACTCCTTAAACCACCTACTCAATCTACCTCCTTCCTTGGTCTTGGAAAACAACAACTCCATATTGAGACATTTGAGCACTCTTTTTGTATGTTATTGAGTCAACTGCACATCCCACAAGTCATGGCACAGTTTGACGCAAAGAAGATGACAGGGTGTATCATGGGAGATTATGTGTTTTGTCTATTTAAGTCTTACTATGCTGAAGTCTCTGTCAGTTCTATACAATGTAAATAATAGCCAAGAAATTGCACTGTTTTGTCATGTTTCACAAATGTTTTATGCTTGCGTAGGTGTGGTCATGGTTTATGTGTCAGCCATTGTGCAAATCCTATTTCTGTAAACTATATATTGCAATGAGATACGCCGTTTCTCTTGTGAAAATGGGAGCATGACTGACAGCAGACATAAATGGCTCTTATGATACGTTTAGCAGTCTTGGTGGTTCTTGTCAACTCCCCGTAGTGCACACACAATGTTACACCTATATCAGCTCAACACCCTGTCTATGTGATAGGAAACTCAATGCTGAAGCACACTGTCAGAGCTCCTTGAAAAAAGTAGCTCTGATGCCTCACAGGCACTGAAACAGAGCCTTAAAATATAGTTAACTCCCTTCCACATTTTGACAGCAATGTGGGACTCCCCCTATACTGCACACACATACACATAAACAAAAGGCCCATTCTTCTCATGGCTTGAGTATAAATATTGCTATATATTCAGGCTCTGGCACTGGAAAAACAATGCCACTGGAAATCCCTTTCTCTCAGAGAGTGGATTCCACAAGCCAAATGTCATGAGCCAAACCTCACTTATACCCCTCAGAGGCCTGTTATAGTGACTGACATGTGCATATGCCAGCTAAATTACATTCATTTAGACTAGGCTTACACAGACGCCCGCTACAGACAGAAGAAGCATAAGTGACCTTATTTATGTTGGATGAGATCAGATGTTGAAGGCCACAGAGGATTGGCCCATAGTATTTTCACACCTCGGTCCATCTTGTGCTAATGGCCCCTGATTCGTCCTGTCCCATGATCCCCTAAAAATCCATTAGTGTGGCCTGGCATTCCCCCGTCCCAGCAAATATGTTGGTGACTACTTTCAATCTGACCTACATAGTGGTAACATTACAACCCAGTAACATCAGTATTAAAAAATTTTCATTATTATGCAAAGGAGAGCATAACAAGATCCAGAAACAGTGCAGCATTTTCAGGGCCAAAGCCAATTTAAAATGAACTAAGCCAAAAGGGAAAACTTTGGTCAGAAGAAAATAAATATATAGAGAGAATTGCCCACATTAGACAGTGCACTTTCTGGGTCAAGTTCATTATAGCTCACTATAGAGGATCATTCAAAGTAATTTTATATTGAGGAACATTTTCCACAAAATCCATAACAATATCCAGTGTTTTGCAATTTGGCCATCTGAGACTGCCATTTAATATCCATGCATTCTGACCTGTGACCCATGTTCCAGCCTATGTTGTTGATGATTTGAGATGAACTGTTATTGTGAGAATGTTGTAAATGCTACTCAGATGGACATTATGTACAGTGTGCCTCGGGTGTGGTCTGGAAATGCTTGTAAATGACAATAGTACTTTATATAGCCCACATGTTGATGGGAGATTTATAATAAGTGGTTGATTCTCAACATGTCTGGATACCACTGCAGCAGAAGTGAGCTCTTCCTATCCAGGTGGGATCTAATCTTGTTAGGGGACTTCTGCTTTCTCAATACAGGACGCGGGCACAGACAAACAATGGCCAATAAACCGTAAAGGAAGAGCTGCGTGTTTATACAGCTTTGTTTAATGACTGTCCATAACTGCCTGTCTGCCTTTCATCATTGTGAACTGTAACATAAGCATAGATTAGATGAATTACAGTTTTGGTGTAGGGCAGTCTTCAAAGTAAGGAATGCTGGACTGAATTCATAGCATTCCGAACAGCTTATCCCAAATACATCTGCATGGCCCGGACCAGACGGGACAACACAGCCTATAGACCACTGCGTCTCCACTCAGCATTCTTCTCTCTAAATCAGCGTTTGTGTGTATTCTGGTGATTGTGTCTGGCTGTTATAATGTGAGTTGATTCATACCTTTCCCATCCCTGGATTGTCTTTGACTTTGGACACAGCTCGGAGCAGGCATGGTGGTGCGGGCGGGGGCAGTGCCTGGAGGATGCCACTGAAGTTGGTGGGGTAGATGGAGGGTTCCTGGGCGTGGAGCAGTGATGGCTGATGCTTCTTCCGCTTGGACGACAGATTCAGCTTCTGAGCTGCCCTGTAGGAGGGAGAAGGCAGGAGGTTAAAATCAGTAGAGATTTTCACTTTAGGGAGACTGTTCAGGCGTAAGTTCAAACAGCACTTGAAACCCAGCTTTTGTTATATTACGTAGATTAACATGTAGTCAAATGAATTCCTCATTCAAAGAGGAAATCATTTAAACGAATTAAAACAATATTCAGGCTTCACATCTAAACATAAAGACATGTGTGTTTTTGTTGTGTTGTAACATAAAGACACAATTGACTTAAAAAAAAATCTCTTCTTTGAAATGGCATTTCCTCTAATACCTCCAGCAATAAATACCCTGCCTCCACTTCCCTCAGAGCTGGCTAAACTGTCTTATAATTAGATTTTTCCTGACAGATGCTCCAAGTCCAACACATAAATGATTACTAGGCAGGACAGTGCGGCTGACGGGGATTAAATATGGGCTGTCATAACAGGAAGGCACACTAAATGCATGCGTTTATCTTGCTCAAACAAACAAAACAACTGTCACGCACATGGCAGGCTAGATGGCTAAAACACAGCCCTCCGAAATGATTCCAACCAATACGTTTTAATAAGACCACTATAAATATGGTAGTTTGGGTTTGTGAGGGGAATGGTCTGGGAGAGCAAGGATCAATCTAGATCTGTCTTTCTGGAATATGTATTATGTGTATATTTCTCTATCTGTGATTTAAATGTGATTGTATCAGAACTGTACCCTGCCTCAGCCCACCAGTATGGGATAACCCTTAAACAAAAGCAAGATGGTTAAATGAAGCACATGAATGCATGAATTGTATATTGTGTTGGCCATTTTCTCGGGTGTACCCAGCCTCATGCCCATAGTTGCTGGCCCACGCACCAGTGAATAGAAATAGTAACGATAGAGTGATATATATATCAAGTTTCAACAGGTAGCAGCAATGTAAGAGCCGACAGGTGTACCTTACTGCTACTCCTGTCATCATATCTATCCAGACAAATTGCTGTCTGCACACTTTCTCAGAGCTGGCACCGAGCAGCACTCTCCTGTAACACTATCTCTGGCTTTTTGACTGTGCTCTAATTAAAATCTACAGCTCATTTGGCCCAGAGACACTGATTGGTCACCGGGGCCAGAGGAGTCGTCCACATGCACTGCACTGACTTTGCTTGAACTCTTGCTACCCCTTCAAAAAGACAGCAATATCTCAGTCTGCCTGCTGCCTGCGGGGCCAGACTTTCAGAGTGGTTCCAGGTATGGCAGGGATCAGCTCACACCGCACCTCGGCTGGAAAATTCAAGGTCAGAAAGGAAAGCAATCCCTCAAACTGTTTTTTACGCTTCAGCCAGACTCATTTAAAAAGCAACACACTAGAGACAAAGCCACAGTTGTCAATGTGAAAGTAAAAAGGGGGTGGCACCAGCAGTGAAAGAGAACTGGGTTGAGATTAAAAGATGAAAAATCATGTCGAGCAAGGATTGTAGTTTTTCTTTAAGGAGGGGGCGAGGGAAACAGAGCATGTAAAAAGAGAGAGAGAGCAGAGGAATATGCAGAATGGGGCAAATCCACGTGGGTCTTGGAGAGCTCCTGTGAAAGGCCAGCTTGTGCTCATTAGCTGTTTCTGGGCTCCTCTTGGACAAGACTGCTTCAATCTAGTGTGGAATCAGCATGTCTTCTCTGTGTTATTGCGGGTTCCTCCCATGTTAAAATAAATGTGAGTAAATGCTATACTATGCAAAATTAAGCAAATCCATGTGGGTCTTGGAGAGCTCCTATTAAAGACCAGCTTGTGCTCATTAACTGTTTCTGGGCTCCACTAGGACCAAACTGAGGTGGGCTGTTACAACCTAAGTTTGTGAGGATGGAATCTGCATATCCCCTTTGTGTTATTGTGGGTTCCTCATGTTCCTCGTATGTGAAAACATAGACAACTATAGGCAAGTTGTTGAAACTCCCCCTAAAAAATGAAAGTGAGTACCTTGTTGACATTTTTCTACATAAGGTCATATTATTTAAACAGAGTTGCATATACCCTGTCTATAGCACAACGTAGATGGGATTAAAATGTAGCAGTGAATGAATGAACTTGTGAGTAAATGCTACACTATGCAAAATGGGGCAAATCCATGTGGGTCTTGGAGAGCTCCTATAAAAGGCCAGCTTGTGCTCATTAGCTGTTTCTGGGCTCCACTTGGACAAGACTAGGAATGGGTTGCTCCTGTCTAAAAAAAACCTCCTCCATCTCCTTATCTCTAGAGTCCCTTACCTCAAGAAGACAAGAAGTGCACCCTCCCGCCCCCTTCGCCACTGTACGCACCCCCTGCAGCGACAGCCCAAGAGCACAATCAGCGAACACAGTGGCGGTTGATGGAATAATTATTGCATCGAAGGAGGCTCTAGTCCCTGGGGAGCTCGCCTTATGTGTGAGAGCATGCGAGACGGATCGTGTGACTGGGTAAAAATTAGATGAAATAGATGAATGCCAGAGAAGAGGCACACAAGAGCGCACGTGGTCAATGATATGTAGGCTAGGACGGCTATCTGCTGCACAATCGCAACAAGATGAATGGATGTGGGTGTCTCTTTACTTACGCCTAAGAAAGTCTGGGGAAAAAATACACAGAAAAGTGAATATAATTGCAGGAAGCAACAGTGTAACCTTGAAATCTGAATCGTGCCGGACAATGCTTGAAAGAGAAGGGGAGAAAATAGATGACACTGCCGCTTTTCCACAAACACGTGTACAGTGAGTGAGGAAATTAATTGCAGGCTGTTTGTGCTCACTCTATAGGGGCCCCTACCCACCACTTGCACCACACCGCTGTGCTGTGCAACTATATAATCAGTCAATGTTGGAACACCTACACCAGCCTGTCCACCTGCCTTCTTCATGCTAATAGATCAATTTCTAAACAACTTGACAAACATATTTTCTGAAAGAATCATAGTAATACAGAACACAATAACATCTGCATGCACCTGAGAGAAAATCCTACTTACAGCTCTTTCCAATCCATTCTCTAGTTTATGCTCATAGTAAAAAAACAGACGGTCTGCGGTCCACGTTTGCGCTGTCAGAGTTCTCCATTACTCGTACATTTGATCCACTAGTGGGGTTAGATGTAGTAGTAGTAGTGGTGTGGACGCAGCGAGGCGGGGCTGCACCCAAAAAGTCAGGACACCAGGAATATCTTCTTCTCTTTCTGTGATAAGATGCATTAACTTGATTCCAATGAAGAAGTCAGGATTGGTAGGAGAGGGGGAGGTGGTGGTGAAGAAAAGGTGGGTGCCATAGTAACTATAAGGAACATGCAGGTGAAGGTATGTGTATGTAGGTAAAGTGAGAAGATAGGTGCGGGTAGATGGTCCATGTGAAGCAAGTAGCTGGTCAGGAGTCCAAAAATGTCTGTTCCATTCCCAAGTAGCGTAGCAACAGCTGGCTTTCCAATAACTTTACATCCAAAGCATTACTTCCCACAGGCTGCGTCTCTTATTCGCGTAATCCTTTGAGCATGTGAGTGGCTGCTAGGTCTTGTATTCTTGTGTCCAGAGTTTTTTCCACTGCAGAATCAGGGAGGGGAGAGAGAAGAGAGTGAAGCTGCACGCCTGACCGGTCGAGATTTCCACGGGTGGCTGGGAACGGGGGAAAATTCCTGTTCCGCCTCTCGGTTCCTTCTCCCTCGCGCTATCAGAGGAAAATCCTGGCAGCTGTCCTAGTGCGTCTCTGCCGTTCTCTCACTCACTCACTCCCTCACTCACTCGCTTTCTTTTCTATCCTCAGCCCAACCCCTTTTTTTCCTGCCAGACGAGGTGTCAGGCGCTCGATTGCCGGGCTGCTCGAGGCGCAATTTTCTCTACTACTGTCTACACCCCTACCAGCGCGTCACATGAATACTTAATGCAATACAGGAGCCCCTCTCTCTTCTTTTAGGGGTCCTGGACTTCAAACAGATTTGGTTAGTATGCCTACAGTGCAAGTGCTGGCAAGCGGGTGTGGAATAGCGCTCTACAGTTGTGCACAATTGCAGGTTTAGGTTGAAGGCTGCAATTAGCTAGATGAATGAGTTATTTATCACAAATGGTGACGTAGGATGAGGAGGGTATGCTTCAGAGTGCAAAGATGGACTGCATTAGAGAGTTGTTGAAGTAAATGGATAACAGTAGAAATTGTAGAGCTGCTGAATATATTGCAAAATTATAGTTATCACATTATAAGAAACTAAACAGTAATAATGTTATGGTCTTCCATCTACAGAATTGTCTTATGAGAGCCTTAAGTGTGATCAAATAAATACAGACATTGTTTAGTTTAGTCCTGTATTAGTCCTGGTTTAGTCCTGTATTAGTCCTGGTTTAGTCCTGGTTTAGTTCTGGTTTAGTCCTGGTTTAGTCCTGGTTTAGTCCTGGTTTAGTTCTTGTTTAGTTCTTGTTTAGTCCTGGTTTAGTCCTGGTTAAGCCCTGATTTACTCTTTAGTCTGCTTTTGTGCAAATTCACTTGAATGTCAAAAAAGGTATTCAAACAGGCATTATTGCAATATTCAATATTGTTATTGCTTAATGCTTATCATATGTTTTTCTAATAATATGCAGTCCTAATGGATATAGTGACAGACAATGAGCACATGGCATGTCAGAAAGCAAATTTATACCAGTCAGTCTATGGTCAAGGGTACAAAAAGGGGAATTGAAGTATGCGAGTGGGCGATGGTGGGGTGAGAGTGCCCTGTATTCCCCTGGCTTCCAATTTAGCCGTATAAGCCCTCTCAGTTTCCAAAGGCGTGCTTTTTGAGTGCCTTACTGCTACAACAACTAACACAGCAGTGTAAAAGCGAGTGGGTGTGAGACTTTTCCGGGATGAAAGTGCATTCGGCATAAAGGCGCACAGCTCTCTCTCTCGCCCCTCTATCTGACACAGTGCCCCCTACATGAACTCGGCTGGATTCAAAGTAGAGTGAAAATAAAAAATCTCGACCACCTACTCTTTTGCTAGCGGTTTGATATATCGCATAACCTTTCCCTTCCGCCTCAATCCAGCTTACCTCTGCTTTTTCTCCCCGTCCAATTTGGAATTATTTGTGCGCACCGCCGGTCTCCTGGAAACTGCATTACGACCTGGCTAATCATGATTGGCAACAGTTGATGAATAGAGGACAATGCTAATGCGAACATTGGTCACCTTGACAGTGCAACCAAGCCATTAGTCCAGTCCCCATTGCTTGGTGCCTTTAGAGTGGCTGCTGTTAACTGTTATACATCAATCGGAGTAATAATAGCCGGCATTCAAGGATCTGAAGTGTCCGGATAGTCTCCAAGCTTCATCACTGTCTCCTTTGAACAGACCTTAGGGACTGATAATGATTGTAATATATATGAATAGAGAGTTGAGCGATGTAAAAAATCAAGGCTGCCTTTAAAACGTAAGGTTGGTCTCTGGGCACGCTTTGTTTCAGAAAGGACATGGAGATTTCCCTTTTTTCACAAGGATGAAAAAGGAGGTCAATGACAGCGGTGGGTCTGGCCGCTGTGCTGCTTTTAAACCTCCACTTTGGTGCGCTGTCAATAATTGCTCTTGGCTTTTCTTTTGTAAAACTAGAAATGCTTCCCTCCTGGAGAACCATTAGCAGGCATGCCAATTTACTTGTTTGTGCATTATTTGTCTTTCAAGCCATATCTTCATGCACTGTTGCGAATTAATATGCGTCTCACATTCTATATCCTTGACATTTCCAAGTCGTTTTTAATTTCTTTCCCCTTCTGCAGACAAGATAAGGCGGATCCAACCATTGGTGTTGGTATCAGATCGCTGGTTTGATATTAAACTTCCTTATGCCTCCTGTGGTGAGCTTGCTGATTAGCACACCAGTCTAGGTCTTCATGAATGGGAGTTGGGAATTCTGGGTAGTAGTAGCCATGCATTGGTAATGAATACAGCACGCCGACTTGCTCGCTGCTGGAGACATTCACTATTTAACAGGGGCTCAAAGGAAATGCCAGTAAAGAATTTTTCTTTTTTCTTTTTCTTTTTGCACAAAGATATGTTAGAGTGAGCTGGAGACATTGACGATGCAGAGGTGCCATATCAGCAGATGTGTGTGATTGATTTGGCTGGGTGTGTGCAGGTCTATCAGGTGAGGCGCAGTGCTTTGGAGCCAGAGAATAATCAATAGGAAACCTCCCCTGAGCTAAAATCAGTACACACTGTCTTATTGATGGGCTGCCCTTGACACGATCAGATGGCCCGCTGCCCCACGGGTACACGCATCTGCGATATCAGCCGACGAGAATGGAAACGCTTGTTATGAACACATCTCAATTACACCTTTATACAGACAACCAGCATCATTGTTTGCCACATATCAGAAAACATATGTGTATCACCATACTGGCCTCCATGGCTTCACTCCCAGGTTACACGCATCCTGACCAGCTAATCTCATGCTGTGATTAAGCAGCCATGACATCAGCCCACACGTTCATATGGCACCCAGACAGGCGAGGGGAAATGATGTCATACTGTACTGGCACTGGCAGGCAGAAGGCCCACCCAGAGGAGATTTACTGGTGAGGTCGGGATGCTAATCATTAAGAATGGGACCATAAAAGAGCCTTTTTCCTGCATAAATCCATGTGTCATACTGGGTCAATGGAGATTGTTGGTGGAGATGTATAGCTGAATGTAAGCATAAGAGCAGAAGGGGTTAACCATGTTCAGGGGCCAGGTTGTGAATGCACACACTGGGGGAGCATGACAAAGCTGATTCACACCTCCTGTGTGGCGCTCAGCTTTAGGCTGATAATGAGCCTCTTTAAATTCTCCCTGCAATCAAGGGAACACTGATATAAACATTCATTTAGTCTTCTCTCCTGTTGCCAAACAGTTGAAAACAGTCATGTCTGAGGCTGCAAACTCTGAAGATTGGATTAATTGAAAACACAATTGTGGTCTTTTGAGGTAGCTGCTCAGAACATGAAGGTACAGTAATAGAGAAACTTATCATTCAGATTCAGATTAGCATCAACACAAACCCAGATATTTTCTGTCATTTTGAAAAATGTGTCCTCCCCACTGTTCCAGCAACCAGCAGCAAAGGATGGAATGGAAGAGAAAACGCTTATCAATCTGAATTGTCTTCTGACTGCCATTCTGCTTCCTCCAGCTTGAATGTGTTAATGCAGTTTAAAGGTTGGGCTTCTCTCTCCTGTGTCCATGTATGCAGCACAAATCTGCAGGAAGTCGTCCAACACCTCCGGGCTAGGATTTATAGACTTTCTATAAATCCTCAGAAATAGATAAATGGATCCTTGCAAAAGCAGACAGCAATGGATGTGATGTCCAGTTAGCAAAGCAATATCCTGCCTGGCATATTTGGAGGAGCACACTGGACCGCAGCCCTGCAGAAAAGCCCTTTGTTCCAACAAGGTGTTCAACAAGGCTTTTGTTCCTCACTGTCTGGCCTTGGATGCAGAATAGCAAATGGGACATCATTTGTGAGCTGACTGCTGCTGACAGCCCAAGGCTGCACACGGATCTTCAGCACCAAGCCGCGGCCAATTAGGTAAAGGCTAAACGCATTCATGTAACATGTAACATGTAACATCTGTGAACACTGTGAACACAATGTGTTGTCAGAGAAGAGGAATATTCCACGCCTTATACAACACACTTTACATTCACGTCATAAAGCAGATTTGAAGAGTCTGCTGTCAAAAACAAAACATGTATCGTGGCATACATAAATCCTACATTGTACCAGAATAAACCCGTTCTGTCTCTCTCCTCACAGCCTCTACAATGCTCTGTGGACTGAGGTGGAAAACGAGGGATTAGGGCGTCCTCTGGGAGCAGCAGAATAACAGTGATCATTTGGAACACTGGAGGGGGTACAGAGGTGCGGCCACTGTGAGAGAAGAGAGAAGGAAATGAGGATAATGAAAAATATTCAACTAGAAAAGTCTATAACCACAGACAGAGCAGAGGTAAGACACCATGAGTGAGCCGGAGCCAGGTTGTCTCTCCATCACTGGGCCTGGCAGTGTGCCAGAGGGTATTTGAGGAGCTTAATCGTTTTCTGCCTCAGAAAGAAACAGGAAATATGATATGGGCAATGCCGCAGACAGTTTGGAATTACTTTATTCCCAGAGACAGGAATCCCAACAAATAAAGGAAACTGTTGGCATAAGTAGAAAAAAAGAAGGAACATTCATCAATATTTTATGATGTGAGCTTTCTATGGATTCTTATATGAGCAGTACAACGCTGATTCACTTCAAATTGTTTGACACACTTCCTGCTGAAGTCACTACACTGACATATGCCTGGTTCAAACATCCAGCTGTGGCTCTAAGCAGGTCTTAGGACATAAATAGGAAGCAAATGAAATAGTAGAAGTCCAGCTGCTACTCTTCTCCACACCGATTACTGCATTGTCCTGTTTCCATTCACCCTCTTAATATGCGTTAACTAGTTTGACTATCGGCCCTGGAGAGGAAGCCCAGGCACAATGTGTTAGCACCACAGGAACTATTTGTCAGGTATGAAGATAAAGAGCCAGCAAGAGGCCTCTGGAGGGAAGACTATCCTTAACAAGAGGCCTTTAAAGGAAAAGTCGCTGACCATGCAATGTTGACAACATGCAAACTGTAGATTCAGATGCAGCTAAATAAATGCCTAAAAGAGTTGTAGAGAGTTGACTTTTGGGTTGATTTTGTGACAGATGCTAATGAAGATGTATTCTGCCGCTCTGTAGTCTGCTGGCACTGCTGACAAAGATTAACAGCCTCTTTCATCTCTTCCTCTTCTCTCAGACACCGCTGCAGGTATTCAGCTCTGCACTTTGCTGCAAGGCCGATCCGGGAATAAGTCTGCTCTTTCACTGTGCATGCTGAACTTTCATTCACCCATTGTCCCACCCACGGCTTCCCCACAGAACCTCACAATGCAAGTCCACATTGGGAACTGTTGGCACTGCATCCAGACTCTGCTATTTTGCTACATACAAGATAGATAAGCTGGTAAATACATGCTATAGTTCAAATGAAGACTATTAACATGACTAGTTAACATGCACTGAATGACTTAGGTACGCCAACATCATGCATTTATGTATGATAGACATTCAAGAAAGCCTGCTGAAGAGAGTTTAATGAGTGGCAGTTCTGTGGGCAAAAATGCCTTGTTAATGCTAGAGGTCAGATATAGGGGTCGGGCATCAAAGTCTACAAACAACCATCTCTGACCACAAGATGATGTAACATGAAGCAACATACAGTACGATCACACGTGGTGCTTCATTAGGTACAAGCTCTACTTAATAAAATGGGCAGTTAGTGTATAATATCTTCCAAAAGTCCAACTTAAGTCCAGATACGCGTGGGAGAGCGGGGTGAGGAAAACCAGGCGTTACTTCTGCTCCACTTGCATGCTTCATTATTCACTTACTGTCAAGGCTAAGACACCTTGCGATTATTTATTTGCACTTCTCCACGCTGAGGCTATCACAACAAACAGGCCCGCAGGCGAGAGCAACATTTGGGAGTGATTAATCAGAGAGGGGAGGTGACACCGGGGAGAGGGGGAGGTAACACATGTTTCTTAATCAGTACATTTAAGGCAAAAGGTAGAAAAAGGTATACTAGAGGGTCAATGTGGTATTCATGTTGCTATGTAGTAGTGACCACGTCCCCGCTTTGCTGGTATGTTATGTTTTAACCAATAACAGTACGGACAGGCATGGCAAAACTTCCGAGCTACTATGGACCTTAGGTGAGGTACAAAAACAAAAGCTAGTGCGTTAGAAGATTGAAATAGACAACCATTCATGTCTGCAATTTAGATTCTTCTTACTATGACGCCATGCGAACCACAATCGTACAGTTGTCAGGGATATGTGACAGTCCTGTTGTTTTTTATGTTTTGCACATTTCCTGTTTTATTTTGTCACTGGTCTGACCTCTTCTCTCGTTCCAGAGTTACTTCCTGCCCATGTCTCTTCCCTGATTACCGGCCCCACCCTAACGTTTTGCACCTGTGTCTTCACTCTCCTGGGGTATTTCGCCTTAGTCTTGCCCCTGTCCATGTGCCAGTTTGGGTTTTTGTCAAGCGTTCCCCTAGTGCTTTTTTCCCTACGTGTATGACCTTACCACTTTTGGATTTGTTTGCCTTGTTCCAAGTATAGTTTGTACTTACCTGCATTATTGAGTCGTGCGTGTGAGTCTTTTCAGTGGTATTATCAGCCATGCCTAAGTGACATCTGCTTTGTATCTCAACTTTTTGATTACTGTATTTATACAACTACCTATAATGTTTTTTAGTATGAGTAATATCCAAACCTTAGGAGGCGAAAGCCACTGAGCACACAAATAAGTTAAGCAGTTTATCTCATATCACTCTCTCATAAAGTCGACCACAAAACGGCACACAGCGCTTCGAGGATAATGGGATTGTTAGTAGACTACAGCTGGCTCTCACTCAGCCGGGTCAGGAGCGATTACTGGCTATAATCCTCCCCATTCACTCAGATGTATACGAGCAACACAGTACATAAAACTACACCAGCTTTTAGTGACAATAATGTCTAATCATCGTTTTCTACAAAGAGGCATCAATGTAAACAATAATGAAGAGTTATAAGTGACAAGATGCTTTTTGTGTGGGTCCATTAGCCTGATTAGCTATGGATTGTGGGCTCACAATTGTTTATTTCCAACAGATACCTGATAGTGTATAATAATACCATGCTACACACCAAAATATCTATATGTTTTTTTTACAGTACAGTATATTTGCATTTAACTAAGAAAACTACTAAACTAGTCCCAGTCCCATGGAAAGGCAACTGTAATATAAATCTGGCCCAAGTTAAAATGTGAAAAATGTGCTAGTTGTAGTAATTTCAGTAAGATTGCTGCTATAGAACTTTATGAATGAATCCAAAAGCATATAAGCTGAATGAGTTAGAATATACCGCTATAGACAAATCAAGCTTAACATTAGTTTCTTGTCCGTTTTGAAATGTCAAATGCTCCTAAATACCAAGTAAAGATGGACAAACATTAGTAGTCTTTCTTGTGCGTTCAAACTGTGAGAAATCTAGTAGATGTTTAATTAATTATACAGAAAAATGTGCTAGTGGTAGAATATATTGACTTGCGATAAAAGCAATAGTCTTGACAATGGCCCTATCCCCTGTGGTAATCTGCATTTCATTTCTATTAACAAAGGGATGAAGGGAACCAGTCAAAACAAAGCAACAGCGTTCAGGGAAATCAGCTTGAACTTGCTGATTAGGCACCTATTAGTAATTTATGTGAATCTGAAGGCCATGGTAAACCTCTCCGGGAGCCATCTTTGTTTGTCTGGTTGGTACGACATAAAGGCACATGGGAGCGCAGGCCAGTGGGGGTCTATTCAACGTCACATAAAAGTCTCCAGTGCATGCTCCCTGCTTCCTAGATTTGAATGTTCCTTATTCCGGCACATTCCCGCACCGTGCCTCCGGAATACAGATGCCAGGCATAATAGAGTTGATTTGCATGACACCTTTGACTGTGGAACACTAAAGAGGTTTAGATGGCATCCCTCTTCCCCCAAAGTTGTGAGGGATCTATTCAAAAAGCAGGAATTGCCGACTAAAGCATGACAACTGAACAGCGCACCGGTGATTGTAGCCGCCTGTGGGCAACTATTAGAGCTGAGTTGAATAAGGAATGCTCGGACGTGGGTTGACAAATGGAAGTGATGCTGACCTCCTGCCTATGTGGGCCCACACAAACCTGCTTGTTTTTTGATGTTGCACATTTTAGGCACAATGGCTGCTCTGTGTACAGTGGCAAACACCTCATTCCTCTGATGTGAAAGGACATGTTCCCCTTCTCCCCACAGGGCTGGCAGAGTGGACCCAGGGTGAGAGCACCAGCTTGAGTCAGCGTTTCAAGCCTTTGTTTTCCAGCACTGGTAAACGAGCCGCCCCCCCTCCTGAGCTTAACCCCCACCAGCTCCGGGCCATGTGAGTGTGGGCCAGGCCAGACTTCCTGACTCAGTAGTTATTTGGGAGAGAGCTATAGGGGAGAGGTTGCAGGGTTATCCTTCACACAAGCACCATTCTTTGGCTTATCATCGGGCTGTTTGCCATTGAAGATGACAGTGCCGGAGTGATTTTGCAGTGTCGGTCACCGCAGAGCTCTGTGGGGCTGCAGCCAGGTATCACACTGTGTTATCGTTTCCCGGGGGAAACAGGAAGATAGATAGTGGAGAGGGACTACATCGCTCCCTGAGAGGTCAGGAGCTTAGGTGGAAATGGAGACAGAATAACTTGAGTATAACACCTGGGCAGCACGCATTTAAGCAACATTTCAATCTAGGAATGCTGTGTAAAAAGTGTAAAGTGTAAAAAGAGTGTAAAAAGTATTTTTGCATTAGTGCATGTTTGGTAAAAGGGATGCAAAAACATAATGAATATTGTTTTAGGATAAAGATTATTTCAGCAGTGTTTCTCAAAAGGAGGGTGGGTTCAGGATAGTGAGCTGTGGGAAGGTTGAGAACATTTTTTGTGATTAAGCTTATTTGAAGCCAAAATTATTATTTAATTTCATGTTAAAAGAGAAAATTGAGAATTACTTCTCCAGAGTAAATCATTTTTGTAATAATAGTTCTATTCAAAAGTAAGAAGTTACTTTAATAATCCTAGTCCTACAAAGCAAAAGCAAATACCTTTTAGACAGTGTATTCTTGGCTTTTTGCCTTCATTCAACAGAATGGGCAGGAGAATGACTTGGACGACCCAGGTCCGTGCTTATGGGTCCATCCACTCGGGTGCCCTCAGAATGGCACCCCAGTAATTACTTCTACTTCTACACTTCTTATACCACAGCAAAGGTAGAGGTTTTTCTCTCCAAACATTGCAGTCTTTACCTGTCAGTGACTCAGACTGTGTCAGTGTTTGTGTGGGCGGATGAGACGCAGGATGATGCTGGTCGGATGTAGTTGCCTGGAGCTCCCTGTGGCGGTGAAACCCGGACGATCTCTATCAACACCTCAGTATCACATCAGCTGGGCCTGTCCCGCCATGGCCTCAGCTGGCTCTACCACCTCACCACTGCACCGGGGCTAACATTACCCCCATCGGACCATCACCATTCCCACTGGGCCGATAATGCCAGACACATTCCATGTGCTGTTTCATTCAAGACACAAAGCCACCCACTCAACACTAGTGATGTGCTATCCTCCACTTCTCTGGGCATTTACTGTTCAACATTCAACATATGGATATAAATCAGTTGTCATTTGTCAGGTTAAGGTAGCATTAGCATTAACATTTCAGCATCACAGAAGCTCTAGGTTCACAATAGAGCCTTGTGCTTTGTGCTGTGCTATACATTCAGCTCACACTCTGGGTCTGCTGTAGAATCTGTCTCACTGTGGCCTGACAGCAAAGCCATTACCTCCTCACCTCCAGGGAGCAGACTGTCCACATCTAAGCGCACAAAACTGCACATTCACATGACAGAGAAGGAAAAGGTAAGATGAGAGGAGGAAGAAGAGTAATACAACGAAGTAACAAACTATACAGCAGTGAGTAGAAAAGGTCCAGGGGAAGTCAATGTGGTCTGACTTGACTGTCATGGCAGTAAACACAGAATGCAGTAATATTTGACAGCTTAGTGTGAAAAAACAATCAATGAACATATATATGTAGAAAAATATGGACTTTCCTACCAATATTCTGAATTCTCCATAAGAACAAATAAATTACCAAAATCGGCCTCATTGTTTACCAAAATGCAAACAATAAGGTGACCCCCGGAAGTACTGTAACTGTGATTTATAGCATTTGGTGTTATGCAAAAAGACTATTGAAGCTACTGTCGCAGGAAGCACTTTGGACAGTGGTCAGTTAGTTGCATGGCTGACATACACTGACACATATCACTCTCTCGTAAAGTTGATCACAAAATATAAAAATATACAAACACAAAGAATCAAAGTGAAGTCACTATTGTCTGGCCACTTACTTGACTCCCATGGCAGTAAACCCAGGGCACAGTGATAATCCAAAGTTAGCCCTCCTGTTCTTGATGCTGTTACATTTGGGTATCACACATCCTGACTCAGAACATGTTGGTCCAGGGAGCTGCAGTCCTATGTGGATGAATGCTTATCTCTGAGTACTGTCGAGCACATGAGTGTGGGCTGGAGATCCAGGCCCTCCTCTTAATCCTCTCTGTTCATTTGTCAGAGACAGAGGCCCCTGCTGTTAGTCAGGGCTCAGCCACCATTCAGCACTGTCCTACAGGCTCAACACACGACTGACCACTGACCACCACAGAAATAATACAGTATTGTGCCACAATATGTGTCTCAACTTAAGGGTTTAAAGTACCATATTGTCAGTTTTGTGACAACAAGGTGTATATCGGCGAAACAACCTCAAACGTCTGCCCCAAATGCTATGTCACCAACAAACACGTGAGTTACCTCAATAGTGCCCCCTATAGACTGAAAGAAGAATGTAGTTTTAGGGAAACTTACAAAACAGGGAAAAAACATCCTTCACAAACATCCAGAACAAAAAATATAGACCCTTCTCCTATTTGTCATGGTTTGGGAGTAGGGCCTCTTAATTGCTCATTAACAATATAAAAACCCTTAGAAATCAAACAAACCTGATGTCCGATTAAAGTGCCTGTTGGTGACATAGCAGTTGTGGCAGACGTATGGGGCCGTTTGGCAGATATACGCCTTGCTGTCAAGTTCAACAGCATGGGTTATAGTTATAGTCCAGTGCTATTGAGAGGCATGTTTCAACTTCCTGATTTTCTATCTAGACTTTTGAAAGAAAAATCAGTGACATTTTATTTCAACAAGCTAATGACTTGTTACTATGGTTACTGTGAATAGCCTGGGGATGAAGGGCAGAGCGAGTGTTGACACAAAGGCATGGTCATGTGTATGCAGCACAAGAGAGGCTGTCACAATTACAGGAGGATGGCTAGTGCACAATCACAGTCATTACTGCACACATTCACCTGGGCAGCAGCTGCGGGGCGGCCATGCACGCCCATAAAAGTACTTCCTCCAAAACCCCTCCAGGGCTGCATTCCAGCAAACAGCTGTCTATCCTGCCCAGTGCGGCTTGTGCCACCTCTGCAGCGTACAGTGACTTTGACAACAACTCCTGCAAGGTCTCTAAGGTCTTTATGTCCATTTGGGGCATTTAAATGAGCTGATGTATAGTATTAAGGACAACAAGTCAGAACAGAACAGCAATAGATCAACCAGAAAAAACATGATGCACAATGAGCAGTATAGACTACATACTGCTATGACACATAGGCCCATAGGTAATAAAGACAGCATCACTATCAGGTGTGAATGGGACATGCCTGGTTGTGGGATGTGAGAGGAGCATGTCTAGACCCCGCTGTGAGATCCACCTGCTTCTATTACACAACACTGAGTCAATACACTAATCATATGCTCTGTCACAAGGTAATCAGTGCTTAATGCTCGTCAGCTGAACACTGACTCTAAAATCATTACACACCCGCCCTCTGTCACACTCACCTAATGATATGCACACACACACACACACACACACATGCATTCATACACACATACATGCAGCATCCGCTCACAGCCTGACCTCTGAGTCCGCCTGTCTTCCTGTCACTATACACAGTCTAATTACCAATTGGTCACCACTGACCTGGGGTCATCTCTGTTTCAGGTTGTTTTACACAATTATCCAAAACAGGAAACAGGATGACTGGTCACTTTTATTCATGAATAGACTGTGCAGAAATCAGTAGCATATTGTATCAAACACGTTCAGTGTACACACATTCATTTTCATTTTGCACAATTTAATAAAAACAGATATAAATCATTCAGTACTGTGCTGCATTGTAACATAGCATCCATGGGAGATATATTGAAAGAAATCTGAATAAAGTATCTATATTGGATATAAATGGAGAGATCAGGAAGGGCATCTGGCATTAAACATATGCAACATGAATCAAGTTATCAATGATTTTTTTGACCAGTAATACAGCCATATGATTTGTAGTGGTAACTCTTAAAAGAAGGTTTTAGGCTGAGAATTCCAGGAACATCAACACTGAATTCTTCTCATCACACAAAGCTGTTTGAAAAGAAAATGCATTAGTTGGATGAAGCCTTAATCTCCACGGTCTAGTGGGATCTGGCTTTATATTCATGTAGACGTACCCGTATCGGTTGAAATGAGTAAAAAGACTTTTCTCTGTAATTATTACAGGGCCTTACAATGTCGATGTGTTAAGAGAAACAATGTTCTCCGTAAAGCACGTTCCTGTGACGACAAGGGGCCTATAAGTGCCATAAAGCATATGTTGGAAATGACTGTACTTTATGAAATTACCTACATTACCTCAACACACCATTTGTTGCTATGGTCCAACTAGTAACCACGACAACCAGAAAGATCACTTCTTCTAGCTTAACGCTCACAATTAGGTCACCTGACAGCATGTGTAGTCAGTGTCCCTGTGAATATGGACTAATTCAGGGAGGAATAGGTTAAACCATGCTTTTGACCCACCATAAAATTGTCATTTACACTCCAAATTATTTTTTCAACTGTCAACATGGACAGCTCCAATGAAACAAATGAAATGCTTTTTTAAACAGCTCAACGCTTGACTACTCCATTTTGCAAAATTAAACAATGAATGGTTTTCTCTCCTCTCTCTAGATAAAGCTGCTAGAGTCCTTCCTAATTGCATTAAAATTTCATCTCGGAGTAGGAAGCAGTGTTAGTGAATGTCAGACAAGTGTCTAAGGAGGCTTTCTCTCTCTCCGTTGAGGTGGAGAGTTACTGTTTAGTTATTCTGTTCTTCCGTCGCGGGCTCTCAGGATTCAAACGTGCATTCTGCTAATTGTATCTTTGGAGAACAAAAAGGGAATACTAATCAGATGTAGGTTTTCAATCAAGGTCTAACAGACCAAGGACACTAATTTCATTTCACTCGCTTTTCCCCTAATTTCGAGCACTTTGAGGAGAGAAAACTGTTGATTGATTAAGTTGTTGTTAAGCTTTAGGAGTATTTTAGCAGTGATGAGTGATGAGCATGAGCTATAATAATATGGGGGTGATATTGTTGGCAACAGCTGCAAAAGGTTCTGCTTGAAATCAGCCAAGTGCTCTGTAAAAACTATGGACTACTTTTGGGGTTTTGGCAACTACACTGAAAGCAGCATTGTAAATATTTCATAGGTTAAGGCTAAGCTATGTTTCCATTGAGAAGTGTGGTATGGTTGGGTAGTAGTAGTAGTTTACCCCCCTGAAGAGGCTTACATTTCATTGTGATGTGTGCAGAATAGGAGCTACTTAAACAATGACATATGAGCACTGTACAGGAAGCCAACTTTTACGATGTAGACCTAAATCTGAAGGTGTTGACCGCTTTTTGGGATTTTTCCATTAACATTTTGGCATTTGCATTTTTAAGTCTTACCTTGTTACTTACATCATTTGAAACAGTCTTTAGATAAACTGAGACTATGTATAGTATAGTTAAGCTAACGGGTTTAGTTCACATTGGTAGAAATCTTCATATTTACTACTCTATCTAAATACCTGGATGGAAACCTTACTTGACATCCTTTGACTATAACCAATGTAACTAAGTTCATGTAGAAAAGGTTACCTATTCTCTTCTGTCAGTACAGGGCAGCACCTCAACCCATTTCTCTATCTGCAGAACCATCGTCATTTAGCTTTTTTCCAGCCAAGTAAAACGCTGCATTCTTGGCACTGCATTATCTCTGGGATGAAACTTTAGGTTGGGGCTTTCTGCTCTGCTTCCATCTCCGCCCCTGATGCTCCACTCGGACATGCTCCGGGATAAAAACAAGTCCGCCACCTCCCTCTATATTTTCCTGCCCGCGCCGACTGGCCAGCAACCAAGCCTTTTGAGCACACATCCAAAGACAACATGAGATCTAATGAATCAGTGTCAGCCATTAACCCCGACTAGTCTGCACGCTCCTGTGATGGGAAGCAGGACACTCAGGAAATAGGAGAATCTAGTTTTTACAATGCACTACCACTGCATTATCTCACTTGTTCCTATATTAGTGTAGTAAAAGTCTAGTATATGCAATTTCAAGGGAAACAACCCAGAGATATTCTAGTTCAGCTCTATCCAAAGAGCCACAAAGCCCTTATCACTTCCAATGGTAAATTATAAATGAGATCTAATATTTGGTTTGTGTCCTGACCAGTTGTGGGTGAAGCGGAGATCTATAGCCCTATCTTGCAACTGTATAGAATCCAGAGAAAACATCTCTACATGGTACCGTATGTGCACCCACATCAAAGACAATATATTATTAACAATTCCTATCCTTTATGAAAATGTTCTTAAACTCTGACCATAACTTTTACACCTTATATATGTTATATTCTACAACTTAACCTCAACATCATCATAACATAATGCATCCAAATCAGGAAACTGTATTTTAGCAACATTCCCTTTCATTCCACAACTAGCTATGAACATTCCTATGACCCCTTGTTGAGGCTGGACCGACTAGATCAGCCTGCTGGTCATGCTGATATTCCATTTTTATCGACTAAGCTAGCCAAAAAGCTACATTCTGATTTTTTGGGAGAATTCTAAGCTATACATTGATCCCCCCTAGGTTTGCTTTCACAGTCCACAGGTCCCTCCAGCAGCTCCCCACACATGCATCAATAGTCCAATGCATCATTCTTCTTTGTCACTCTTAGCTCAGTTTCCTTTTCACCGACATTCATTATGGCATAGCACTCCTCAGAGAGAAGAGGCAGGGGAATGTATGCACTGACCGGCTGCCAGAGAAATCTATCAATGACAATATGGCACACTGCGGCGCCCGGTGGCCAAGAAGAGGCTGATGTACTCTCCAGGGAGACCAAACCACCGCAGCCAAGGAGAACTGGGAAGGTTGAATTGTTATAAGCAGGGAAACATAAACCTGAGCTGCAGGATAGAAGCATTGTTTGAAACACAGACATAATGGTAAAGTTATAGTGTCCAGACATGTTCAGAATGCTGTGAGAAAGCAAATGATTTCCTACTAATCTTCACAAAATATGATTAAATCAACAGGCCAATTAAAATATAACATTGTTGGTCAATGGCAGTGCTTCTCAATTATTTTCTGTTACGCCCCCCCTAGCAAGAAGAAAACAATTTGTGCCCCCCGCTGCCAGCATTTTTAGACACAGTAAACACACCGGTCTTTCCTCGTCTCCCTGTAGTCACAGTGAAGCCAAACACTACATACGCTTCGTCATATTTCCTCGTCTTAGCTTTCGGGTGACT
>JAVQKC010048809.1:0-10731 GCA_036025475.1 Philypnodon macrostomus | reverse complement strand
GGCAGAGAGCAATGAAACTTGGTACAGTGATTCTCCACAGTGTACCCAACATAAAATATTATTATGACCCCACCCTACAACAAACAGGAAGTCGGCCATTGTGAATTGAATTTGGGAGGTCAGGTATATTTGACAGCCTCTAACGTGCACATACTTTGCCCGATTAGGCTCATACCTGAAATACCTAATTACCCCCCGGCCCTGAACACATCTGACGGATATGATGGCAGTTACCTCAATAGCACCCCCCATAGACTGAAAGAAGAATGCAGCTTTAGGGAATTTTTTTAAATTTGGCAAAAACATTCTTCACAAAAATCCAGACAAATCAAAAAAGTGATTAAGGTGCCCGTTGGTGACAGTTGTAGCAGACGTACGGGACAGACAAATGGGGCAGACGTACGGGGCAGACGTTTGGGGCCGTTTTGCCGATATACACCTTGGGGAAGACAGCACAGGCCTAGTTTGAATATGTACTAACCTAAGTCCAATACTACTGTGATGATGTATGTGTATGGTGACTATGCGTCCACAGACAGAAGTCAAATGTAGAAGCTTTGCTGTACTTCTGGTCCACTAGAAAAGAATGACTTTGGGACGTCATAAAACCCAGGAAGTCTTTTCATATTCGTGAAGTGGCACTTTCTTTTCTCTGTTGGACACAGTGAGTCACCCACACCAGACTTCTGTCGCTTTCTCTAAACCACCGGGCTCTGTTTGAATTGGGCTCTGTCCTGGTGTTTGAATAAAAGCCGCCCCTCGACAGGCTCTCAGACGTTCAGACGCCAACACAGTGAGACTTTAGCACTATTATTTCATCACTTCATTGTGGAGCAATGTATTTAAAGGAAATAGCTTCATTGTACAAATATATTTGTACCAGACAATGGTTCTCAAACAGTGGTACCGGTCTTCCTGGTGGTATGGAATCTTAGAGAACCCAAGTGTTAGTTCAAATTGGTTAGTGTTTTTTCTTCACACTGCCATCGTGTCCTTGGGCAAGACATCTTTCCATCTTGACTGTAAATTAAGTTAATGTTAACACACCTATGCACACACCTTCACCTCAACTCCACCGCAACCGCACCTCCAGGTTTACCCACAAGCCATATTTCTACCCACCAACACCATCACACTCTGTTCTCTCGACCCACCCTCTGTACCCTCTCTGTTGTCTTCCAGCCTTCAGTCTTCCACATCTACACCTGAGGGGGTCTAGATGCTACCAGAGACAGAGCCCCCTCTCTGAGCCTCATACGTCCCAGCCATCGTCACTCGGATCCTCTTGCACCAGAACCAATGCCATACGATTTCCATCCACACAACTCTTCAATAAACTTAAGCAGATATTTTGTGATCCTTGCTAGTGAAATGTTCTATGTGTTTTGTGATGGTTGGAGATCCTCTGTGTGGCAGCCACGACCTTGCCAGTCTGCCGCAGGGCAACTGTGGGTACAGAATTAGCTTACCACCACCAGTGTGAAAGTGAGTAAATAATGGACTTATTTGTAACACTTTGGGTGTCTCATGCAATATTGTAGTTCTTAATTTTGTCCAGGACATCCTTGAAAAAGAGATTATTAATCTTAATGGATTTTTATTTTTTATTTTTCTTCCTATTCCTAAATAAAGGTTAAATAAAAATAAAAAAAACTTTGTGCCTCAAACCCAAGAGTATATTTCTGTCAAAGTTGTGTCTATGAACTTTATAGCTTGACATAATTTGGACCTTGGATACATAACACAATATACCTCCGTAAAGCACACAATAATAAAACAAACAAACTCACGAGTAACAGTTGTACACACAGAACCATTATAATGGCACGGCATCAGTGACCGCTCTTGATACACATTAAATAATCAATTTTTTGCAGAACTTTCCCCAAAAGAAGGATCAAATTTTTAAGTATTACAATCACATTCTCCAGCAAACCCCAAAACAACAGAAAACATCACTTATAATTCATAGTTCATATCAAAAATCATCTGCTGAACTCAAAAAGCAGCCACCACATGACAGTACCAACAGAAATCACCTATAGATTCTGGTTCTTCAAAACAAAAGCACATTTTTTCTGACTCCTTCATACCCCCGATTGTAAGCATTTTATTTTGTAGTTAAATTATTGCAAATAAATTTAATCTGAAAAAATCAGTTTTTTGTTGATGTTATCCTTTTCTGTGTTGATGTCATTGCTCACATGACATTGTACTAAATACCGCCCTGAATCTCAAAGCTCCGTGGACGGGGGTTTGTCCAGAACAGGCTGCTCCATGGCTCTGCTCCCTGAAGTGCTGTACTCTGCCAAAACCAGGAGAGGTGCTTCAGAACGAAAAGACAATGCAATTATTTTTGACATTTTTTGCAACAACTCAAAAGCTTGTCATTGTGGAATTGTTCACTTTACATTCAAAACTCTGAGTATCTTTTTAACCATGACCACATCATTAACCCATATGTTTGATGATTCCACACTGTTCATAGACGGACTGAACAATCCAAAGGCCATAGATATTATCCGTTCATTTTATTTTCCATTAGAGGCTGTGTCCAAAGCCTTCTCCAGCAACGATGGGAGCTTATGTGAAACCGTGCTATCATATTGGCCAAACACTATAAACATTCATTTGTCTCACCTGTAATCACTATTCATTCATTCATCGGCCTGAAGCTTTGGGCCAGAGGCGGTCTCCACTACGGACATTTAGTCGTAGGGCTGACACAGAGACCTACACAGACAACCATGGTGGCTGGCAGAGCGGTGCAGGAGGGTGTAGGTTAAATCTTTAATGTCCTCCTTGTGTTACCGGGGATTCTCTCTGCAGACTTCTTCCTACTATCCGAAGGCATTCATGTTTCTTTAGATTGCACCCCTCCATCACTGAATGTAAGTGTGAATAGTTGTCTGTATGTGTATGTCTCCAAGTCAGCCCTGTGATTAACTGGCCAGGGTGTACCCCGCTTAAGGCCCATAGTTGCTAAGATAGGCTTCTGGTACCTGCAAGTCCAAACATGAATAAGCAAATGAAAGATCAGTAAATGAATGCTCTTACAATAGCCGTACCTGCTGCATAGACCCTTTCATTGTTTGTCCGGAATGGAGGCAACTGGAGGCAAGGCCATAATACATTTTCAATGGAGAAATTAGCATCAGCCACAAAATATTGCAAAATATGAGAAATTGAGATGGTTTTGACAAATGACATCCACTCTCTACATACAGGTGATGTCAGAGCCCGGGTAGGGAACATTAGTGAATGTACCTCACATTGTATGCTTATTTAATGTACACATTAGTAACAGAAAAATGAAGTAAAGTCCTCACAGAAATGCTGACGACCACAGTAGTTTGTTCATTGTATGCTCAGTATGTTTCTATCCCTCAACACAAACACTACTTTTTTGTAAAGTTAACTCACTTTTGCTCCAGTCGCCTCCATTCCAGAATTGTGATCTTTCGTTTGTATGTGCAAATCTCCACACTCCTGACGATCACAGATAATTGGTTTATTGATCAGGTTTGGCTCTGGGATCTTGCACCCCGACTAGCTAATCTTCTAAATGCAGTATTAACAGTGGACACTTGAGGAAACTGGATCACAGAGAGCCGTATGAGCTGATGGTTGTACCTTATCAAATGCAGGACCACACACAGCCCAATGTTGGCTCATAAAACCAACGTGTGAATCGAGACATTTGAACTGTTTGTCTGGTCTTAAATGGGGTTCTGCAATTAGCTGCTGATCATCCAGGGTTAGCTCACAATGATGAGCTTTGGCTCAGTCTTTTCCAGAGGTGGTAGAGTAGCCAATAATAGTACTCAAGTAAGAGTATTGTTACTTCAAAATAATGTTACTCAAGTAAAAGTAAAAAGTACTCATTCACATAATTACTCAAGTAAGAGTAGAAAAGTACTGGTGAAAAATCTACTCAAGTCCTGAGTAACTGTTTAAGCGTAATGTCAGATTATCTGTTTAATGTGATAATCTGCATAAAATGTTAAGATAATACATAGATTTTGATATTTTCAAAAGATAAACTAAAAACATAAATACTATTTTCAAAAATTAAAGCACAAGGAACAGAATTTCATCATCACATTTTTCACATAAAACTGTTACATGACACACAGAATTAACTGTAATTACTGTTTCTGGTAGGGCTGAAACATCTAATGAATCGATTATTGAAAGATTTGTTAACTGGTATAGTATAGTATAGTATAGTATAGTATAGTATACAGACCAGGCTCTAAAACATGCCAATTACTAAGAGAACAGGTTTTAATTGGAAATACATATGAGCCAAAACTGTATAAAATGATTTACATTTTGCAATTAAAGTGAGAAGCCTTGCCTGTACGTGTGGTGTCCATACGTCTTTAGGTGTTTTAAAGTTTTAGCTTCACGTGGTTCAAATCTTTTTCAAATCTAAAAAAAAACGAGTCGAAAGATGAACCAATAATGATTAGTTGAAGCCCCAGTCTCTTCAGGGGTCCAACAATACGCCACACTGACTCGACCTCCACAGTCACTGCCACTGGGCTCTCTGAAGTACAAGGACTCCTCTGTCTCTACTTTTATACAAAGTCTTGCAGAGAGGAGCCTTCTGTTTCCAGCTGAATACAATATGATACACTGCAGAAATATAATCTAAACACTTCAGTTCACGCCAAAAATCGAAATAACAATATATATATTTCATTTGCATATTCATAACCGTGTGGACTGTGAATTTGGCCGTGACTCAGAAATGGGGCTAGAATTTCTGACGTATTACATCTCACAGTTACAAAATTGTGATTCAATTTAGGTCAATGCAGATGCCAAATGTAAATGCCCTGAGCCACTGGGCACGACTTCTTACAGGCTATATATTTTCTATTATATAGCAATGCCAGATGTGTTGATGAATTATGGTGTGGTGAAATGGAAATTAAGTTGGCTCTCACACTTTTGACTAGGTCTCATAATTTATTAAATTTTTTTAATATTATATATTTTTTATTATCTACAACATGAAATCGTTAAAAAAAGAACTGTCCGGATATTCATTAATCTTCTTACGCTTTTGAGATCCAGGTGACTCCAGGCAACGATGGGCCGTGGTCGTGGTACACACCTGAACAGTGACCGTGGACATTAGTCGCAGGGCTGACACAGAGAGATAAACAAACTGACGACCACCACTTCCACATTCATTCACTAGCGGCCATTTAGATTCACCAATTCTCTTATACATGTCTTTAGATGGGGAGAGGAAGCTGGAGAGACCAGTAACACCGGGAGGACATGCAGACTCTGTAGGCTGTATATTACATGGAATATTTAAGTTGGTACAGTAATATTCTGCAGATGTAAATGGCAGTGGGCTTTAGAGGAAAGTTAGATGAGTGGTTAGCATTCTCAACAATCATTTTGAGTCTGCATGTCCTCCCCTTGTTACTGTGGGTTCTCTACAGGTTCTCCAGCTTCCTCCCTACCATCCATTGACATACATGTATAAGGATTTGCCTTCAGTGAATGTGTGATTAAGTGATTGTCTGGTTGTATTTTGCATGTGAGCTGCTACGGTAGCCCTTTTAGCTCAAGCTCACTCTGTCGTCTAAAACATTGAAATTGAAATGTCTATTCTCTGTGATTTAATACAGGATGTCATATCAAATAGTGTACCACACTAAATGACCTCTATTAATCTGTGTGTGTGGACCTTGACCAGTCTCAGGGGAGCGTGTGCATCAACGCTGGCCCACACTGAGCAGCTGAACCTCTAAAATGAACACACTTGACTACACACCTGGAAAATGCATCCATAAACTACACGCATGTTACAAAACAAATGAATTCTACAATAAGGGAGATGCTTTAACCTCGTACATATGTTGGCAGCATCGCGTCAACAACCCCCGGAGTCATCTGGTTGATGACTGTTTCATTGGCTTCCTGGCACTATGTCAGAAGGCAGACTGACCTAGATGTATGTGTTATATACAGTTGTGAGCCTTTGGGATTACTCAGATTTCTGCATAAATAGGTCATAATTATGTTTGTGTTCTGATCTTCATCCAAGTCACAACATCAGACAAATACAGTCTGCTTAAACTGATATGTGTTCATGTTTTTATTGAACATTTGAACATTCCCAGTGCAGGGTGGAAGTATGTGAACCTGGACTTAATAACTGGACCCTCCTTTGGCAGCATTAACCTCAAATAGTAGTTCAGATCAGACCTGCTCAACGGTCAAACTGTTCCAGTGCAGCATTATTCTGGCGAGAATCCGTCCAGGCCCCGAGGCAGCAAAACAGCCCCAATATTCTCATGTTTAGAAAGGACTCTTCATGTTACGATGATGATGTTCTTGCTGCTCTGGTTTATATTATATTATTTGATATTATTGATTAAATATTATTGCATTTGTTCAGTGCTTTTCCACACATTAAAGGAGCATATACTTTATTGTACTGGGCTAATATATATATTTCATATTATCATGGTAACAATTTGTCTAGTTATTCCACTCTTGGGCGTGGGAGGTCAAAGATGCAATTCCCAAATGCCAAGCCAAACTCTACAGCCACAGTCCTCCCAACCTGGATAAATGGAGAGTGTCATGAAGGGCATCCTTTGGGGAAAAAAGGACCAATGTCAAAGATTGCAATGTTGACTAATTCTTGTTTCTTCAAATGTGCACGTCAGAATAGGATTAACACAAAGCCCATTATATCACGTAGACTGAGCTAATGCAGGATGTGGCCTTTGGGGCGGTCAGTGGATCTCACAGCATTTTCTCTACTTTTACTACTTATGTGATCTAATGAGGCAGAAAAGCTTCTTCCGCTGTGAGTCTATATGCTGTTGTCTCTTCACTCCGTTCCACCACAGATATAGAAGCTTTTCATTGGCCACATAAATGACTATTATATGCGAATATTTTTAATGCTGAGTTTTGAACAGATGGACTCTCAGTTCTCCCTGGCCAAAATCAGACATAATTGAGTTTTACCCTATGAGTTTTTGCTATGATGGCCTCTCTAAATATGCCTCCAACGAGAGCCATTGCAGATTATAAATATATATGCAGTATCAATCTGGTTTTGGCTGGATTAGTACTTTTTGAAAAACTTTAGAACAAAGCCAAATGTGAGAACTTTCCCCAATAGCGTTAACACGTCTGTATATAAATTGTTGTTCGTTGAGGGATGCATTCTGTGCCTCCGCAGAGAATGATAATGTTCTATCTGCGTTCTGACCACTTTTCAGTGAATCCACTTTAAAGAATCACGGATTGATACAGATAGAACTTCATGTTTATACATAGTCTATAGAAAGCTCAACTATAAATACAACTCAAGAAAACACTTGCTCTTATAAAGATTAGGGATCCAAATATAGGAATATGTAAATAACTCTCTAAGGAGATGAAATGGTGAGATTGAAACTTTGCTGGAGATGTGTATACTTCACCCACATTACCAATGTATGAATGCACTAGGTTTCTGTCAGTGAGCCCCAGGGCAGCTGTGGCTACAATAGTAGCTTCCCACCACCCCGTGTGGAGAGTGAATGAATAATGCACTGTAAAGTGCTTTGAGTATCTCAAAAGACACTATATAAATCCAGTGCATAATTATTATGGGGTACACTGTAAAATTATATTCTAGACAGCCTCTTCCAAACCACTGCTGTGTATTCATAGAAGGAGATCTATACTTTGGTTCTGTGGCCCTTACATGTTTCTCCCGCTGAGCCACTCTTTGACCTTTGACCTTGACGGGTGCGGGCTTCAGTGGTGAATCAAAAGGTGTCAAACAGGATCAAGTGCATTAGCGCCCCTGAGCACATACAGACTCTCTGGCTGTAAAGGTGTCAGGTCTGAATGGATAGGAATATATATATGTGGCGGTGACAGCCATCTGCTCGGCACAGTTCTGCTGATACAAAGGTCCGCCCTACATGCACCACCGCCAAGGCTCGGGGAAATCGAAAAACCAGGCTACACTTCACAGTAAAGCTGATCTTGTGCACCAAAATAGAGATTAGAAGGAATAAACAGGCAGATGGGTGCATACACAGATTCCATGTAAATGATTCAGTCACAGACACAGACGGCTACACGTCTCAGGATGTGTTAGTGTTCTCAGACTCACATGAAGTAACAATACATTTTTGGATCTGTTTTTTATTTTTTTACATTTCTTCAACAGAAAACAATTGGAATCACATTTTACTGAGAAGCGCCACAAGAAATAAATCATATAAACAGAAGGTTATCCATGTGTGGTCTGTGTCCTGGTGCAGGCCCTACAGCAGGGGTCTCATGTGTCTGGCCTATTATGATTTAGACAATGTCACAATGTATCTGTGGCTTCATCGCGGAGACAAGAAGAACTTTGAGTTGCAATTGGGCATTTTTCTGTTGTAGCCTACTGTATATGATGCAAGTGGGTAGTTTTCTTGTGCGCTCTGGCTGCCTGCCAGCCTAAATCTGCCCCTCTCTGGGTGACATTTTCTGATGCTGTCTCCCATTTTGACAGGCCTCAAGAAGTTGTAGGGTTGTAGCTGATTCGTAGAAGATTCGAACGATCACACCGCGGGACAGGGGTTAAAGTCTGTACAGGTGATGCAAACATTTCAAGGCTTGTTGTAGAGTGGAGAATGTTGGCTCTCTTCTGTAACCACTCCTCACTTTTTGAACCATTTTGATACATACTGACTCCTGAAATAACCCAGTTGACTAACCATCACAATGTGTCTCTCCTGCGTGGTGTTAAAGTCCTTAGAGTTCAGGTCTATGTTTGACTGTAGTTCTCTCTGCACTGGCCAGCTGAGGATGAGCTGGTGGTATAGGGGCACTAGAGCAAGCGCCACATAAGCTGGTGGCTAAGCTTTAGCTTGACCTTAAAAGTGGTTTGGACCATTAGAGTGATTGCATCTCAGGTATGAGTCACCTCCTAACTGATCAAACATTTGCCAAGTCACAAGACTTTTAAATCTGCTGTCCAGGGAGGTTTCTGACAGCCGGACAATACGAGTTCAAGTCCAGTCAATATTACAGAAACTCAGAGCCTAGTTAGTTAATTCATCAACTTTAGGGTTAATTAAGAAACCGACAAGCAATAATTATCACCATTTGCACAATATTATCTTAAGAGATTATGCAGGCATTTTTTTTTACTTTTGTTCAAGCCAAGTGTGAATGAGAGACTGTTTAATAATTGACAGTGAAATTCTAAAATGATAAAAGTCAGTTAAAGGCTAATGGGCGAGAATTTAACTAACTCAATAATGGATCGCAATGAAATATCACTTTTCTATAACAATAATCACACACTGGTGGTGATAAGCAGCCTCTGTAGCCACATTTGCAGAGACATGGCAGCCATACCATACCATCAGCCTTTCTCCTACACTACCACAATCACTACCACAGTCATACAAAGGAGGCTGAAGTGTCTTGCCCAAGGACATAATGGCAATATATAAAAACATTTATTAAATACACAGATATGTCAGCATTAATTATCATATTTCCCTTCACAACAAAAATAATAAGTCACAGTTCACTTTACAGGTGAGGGAGGGGGGGCAGGTCAGGGGTTTACTTGTGTATAGACACACGATTTATTACGGTTTTACTGGCATTTTACTGTACTATTTTGTAATGTTTATACTGTTATATCTGTATTTTTTGCTTTGCTTTGTAGTGAATGTATGTTTGTGTGTCCAGGGACTGCAGATGGAAATTAGTTCTGAGAGCTATAATCTGGTACTAGGCATATCTTCTGTTGCGATTAATGCTGATGTACATGGTCCCTGACAAATAAACTAAATAAATGTAAAAATATGAACCAGAACACGATCCACCACTGCCACATAATAAATCAGTTGGTTACATTTGTTGTCCAGAGTGTTCCCTGCCTAAGGCCCATAGTTGAGGACAGACTCCACTCAATCCCCAACGGGAGTATGTTTAGGATCAATGAGTACTAAATGCATCTTTAGTGGCACTTTTCTAATCACGTCTAAAAAAGAATCTATGCAATTCCTGAATAATTGTTGGATCTGATCTCTGCCCGATTTATACTAATGGAGCTGTTTATGATTGTTTTGCAAATGTACATTTTTGCACCACATATTTTGCTGCTTAATGTCTCTTGTGCTGCAATAGCCTCTTCTCCTTTCAACGACTGATCTATTCTTTCTGATATTTCATCTTTTAACACTAAAGCCTTGAGAGTTCACACAGAGGGTGCATCCGTGATCCTTGTCTCTGTGTAAATCATGTGTACTCATTCAGCCTGCCCTTGAAGAAAACTTTAATATATACTCTTCTTTAATACATGGCTCCATAAAAATGCCAATGAACTGTGTATTCTCAGACCTTTCTTGGCATTCGCATTGTCAGCAGTTCAAGCCACAGTACTGTCTGTTGAATCATACGGACCAGTCTTCACTCCGTACCTGTGTGTGTGTGCGCCCCCCACACACCCACCATCACATTTTACCGTTACTAAACTAAAGTTTTTTAGATATCCATCCATCCATTTTCTTCCGCTTGTCCGAAACCGGGTCGCGGAGGCAGCAATCTAAGCAGGGAACTCCCGCCTTTCGACCGCCGGGTGGTGGGTCCACGGGAGGGCCTGGCAGCGTGTGCTTTTTAAGATATCATACTACTAACTAATGACAAAATGGACACTATGCTTATATTCTGTTTTATTCACAGTCA
>JAVQKC010048766.1:0-16216 GCA_036025475.1 Philypnodon macrostomus | reverse complement strand
GTAGCTTACCATCATCAGGTGTGACCGTGGAGTGAATGAATAATACAAATATGTAAAGCGTCTTTGAGTAGTTGTGAAAAGCGCTATATAAAATTGATGAATTATTATTATTATTATTTTACAAATTCACAATAGAGTTTGTAATTTACTGAAGCCTATACCAGCAACTATAGGCTTTAGGCCGGGTACATCCTGAATAATGACTCGACACAGACTCCCATCTCTCATGTTCATACACTATAGGCAGAGATGGGTAGAGTAGACAATAATTTTACTCAAGAAGTATGTAAGTACCATTACTTCAAAATAAAATTAGTCAAGTAAAAGTAAATAGTACTCATTCACAGAATGACTATATAAAGGGTGAAAAAACTGTTAAGCCTGTAACTGTTTTAACGTAATGTTGTGATTGTGAAATATAATTTTCAAAATGAAGGAACAAGGAACACAATTTCCACATCATCACATTTTTCACATAAAGCTATTCTTACATAATACAGAGAGATGAGTAAAAGTACTCTTACTCTTTCTAGATTTAGAAAGGTTTACTCAAGTGACAGTACAGTTACCTCAAAATATATAAGTATTGTGCAGTAAAGCTACTCTTAGAAGTACACTTTATTCAAAAAGCTACTCAAGTAAGTGAGTACTACCCACCTCTGACTATAGGCAATTAGATTCACACGTTTTCAAATGTACAAACAAGTGCATGTTTTTGGATGATGGGAAGAAGTGGGAAAGAACCCACACTAACACAAGGAGAATAAGAACCCACGCTAACACAAGGAGAATATGCATATAATTATTTGAGAGATTATATGTTAGTGGCTTGAGGATTGTATTGCTGAGAGAAGGCTTGTGTAATTATTAAATATTCCACATTCACATGACACTTAAACTCAAAAGTGAAAACAATTAGTTCATTTTTGGGGGTTATTTGTCTGCCTGCTGTCAAAGTGCACCTTAAGGAGCATTAATAAGCAATAAAAACCTATCAATCATTCTGACAGGTGCAATAGATTTACATAAAGAAGGCATTAGCCAAACAGCATAGACCTGCAGAGCAGCCTGAGGTAAAATATTGATGCTTTTTCACTTAGAGGAAAGTAGAAGAATCTAAATGAGGACTGTGTCTTGTTTTCAAATGCATGATCCTTATCTTGGTCAGCGCTCCTTCATTAAACATTCAGACTACTGTAGATGACTTTATAATCAGACTACACAACCTAATACACAGAAATAAAAGATTTTATCCAACTGGAAATCATTATAAAGCCTCATTGGGTGCAGAAAAACACATTGTAAAGGCCCTAGCCCACCCAGCACAGGAACTGTTCACACCTCGACCTATAAGCAGAGGGTTGGACCAGGAACTTTATGTTTTTTCTATAACTTACTTTCCAGGCTATCATAAACAAATCTGGACCTTGCCTGCAACCTTCCTTGTACCTTGGGTGTCAATGTCAAATCTTGTTTTATGTTGGCTTTTGAATACACTTTACACACCCATGTAATCAAATGAGTAAAACGCAAGTTTGATATCCAGGCATTATGACATTCATTGACAAATACATGGATTTTTAGCTAAATTGGACCATGGTTCTTTGTAAGTTTCCACATTAACCTGACACAAAGTCATACCAAGTTTTTATGAAAAATATGAAAATGAAGACTTCACTTACGCACATCTACCCTTTCTTCTACAGCAGTGTTCAAATGTAGTTTGCTGTTAGTATTTCACAGTTGGCAAGTGCTTTATCATGTCTTTAGCGTTATACCTAAATGTTATGCTTGCCAAACATAGTATACACTGTTGTATACTGTACCTCTGTGCTGCACATCCCTATACTCCTCTTACATCATCAAGCTTAATTAAAAATTTCACCATGGCTTCACACCATCTTCCTTTTCCACCTCCATAGTTTCACTGCTATCTCTCCCCTGTCTCTTCTTCACAATCTCTCACAGTCTCCCTCTTGGCTCCTTCGGCCATCATTAGAACATAATGAACTAAGTTTAATAATCAAGGGAATTAGTGCAGTCGGTGATGGTGGCATGGCTTTATCCATACAGGCAGCAGCTGTCTGGAAAGAGCACTTCCTTGGTGTTAAATGTGTTGTGTTCTGCCTAGTGTCCCCCTGTCCCGCTGTCATGGGGGACATAATGGGATGTTCCATATCTTTCTCTAATTAGTTTCAGAGTGTGTTCATTAGACTTTAGCAGATTCAGTTAAGTTATGGGGAACTCACAATGGCCCAATTCCCTAATGTGCACCGATGTCTGGGTGATAAATCATGGCTGCCTGTCTGGCTCCTGTAATTAGGAAGAACTGTCATGTTTTGCTCTTGTAAGGAAAGATAGGTCACCTTGTGCACTGCAGAGGTTAACCTGCAAACTGTGTGCCTTCTCCTTTAGCCCGGCCAGGCTTCAAGCATCTTCAACACTGTTAACAACTGTTCCTTATTGATGAATGCTATATATATTTATAAAGGTTAAGAAGTGCTCAGAGATAACCTAATGTTTCTTTATATTCTTAAAAATAGAAATGAAAGTAATCAACAAACTAGGCTCATGCTGTGGTCCCCGACAGCAAGGTGTATGTCGGTGAAATGGCCCCATACGTCCGCCACAACTGCTATGGCACCAACTGCCACCTTAGTTGGACATTGATTTCTAAGGGTTTTTATATTGTTAATGAGCAATGAAGAGGCTCCGCCCCCAAACCATGACAAACATGGGGAGGGTCTATTTGGCTTTTTTGATTTGTCTGGATGTTTGTAATCAAACTGTATCAATCACTGTAATCATATTAGTCAGATGTGTTCAGGAGCAGGGGGTAATTAGGTGTTTCAGTTATGAGCCTAATCAGGAAAAGTATGTGCAAGTAAGAGGCTGTCAAATATACCTGACCTCCCAATTTCAATCCAATATGGCTGACTTCCTTTTTGTTGTAGGGTGGGGCCATAATAATATTTTAAGTTGGGTACACTGTGGAGAATCACTGTACCAAGTGTGTACATGTACCAACATGAGGGCATGTACCTGTGTGCTAAAGTTGAAACTGATCCGTCAATTAGTTTTTTGAGTTATTGCGTTCACACGTATGGATTGACGTGATTCCATAATATCGTTGTTTCGCCGATATAGTCACTGAGTCAGAGTATATGTGAAAATGGACTAATTTTGAAAACTATAACTGCAATAAGATATTCTACTGCTCTCACTCCTTTACTACCACTGTTCTCTTAGCAAGGAGATAGTGGGTTCGATAGGAGGACTCCATTCTCCTGTGTCCCCTATGGGCATATCACCTATAAATCTATCAACTCAAACTCAGGGCTCAAAATGGAGTAAAAGAATCCTAAAGCATTTTTTAGCATTTTGTTTGTTGAGTTTACATCTTCTTGTTGTCACATTTCAGCAAATATACAGTACTAGATTTGTTGTGTAAGGTAGGTGTCACTTAAAGAAGTAAATTAGCTCTCACCAAAGGCACTGGAGCTGATGCCATGCCTCAGGGACGCCCTTCACTGCATGGGTCTGTGCCCACTACCCAGGCATTGCAACAAGTCATTACTAGTCTAGACGGAGACATTGAGAGGTCTAAAGCTGTTATCAAATGACAGTAACCAATACAGAAAAGTAAAAAAAATATGTTTGAAAATGTTGTATTGTTTTTGTATTTTGGTTGTAGATTATATCATTATTTAAATGATTTATTATAAATATTTAAATACATTATTTAAATGAAAGCATTGTATGTGTTGTATTGTCTAAAGCAATATAAATCATTGTGTAAATATTGTATTATAATCCCAAAACTGACAGAAATCCTTTACTTTACATTATTATCATTCACGCTACTGTCTCCTTCAAAACCAGCATTAGGGCTTTCTAACCATGACGTAAGGCTTTGGTGACTCCAAGTGGCCATTTACTGTAAAAGCACAGAAGAGTTGAGGTTCTTATACAACTCATTTATTCCAGCTTACATATAGGATAATACTGAGAGAAATAATCTTAGTAAAGATGGCACTTTCATACATTGGCACAGTGGATATGCTATGTACAATCCACATTTTACATTCACAGTACAACACTGTTAAAACAATCACATGGTAATTATGTTAAACAAAACCCTAAAGGATTACACAGATCCTGGCACACATAGGGATAAATAGTTTCAAAGTACCAGTATACAAAACATCCAATATGTAGTGTTTCAGACAATAAATATAAACATAACAATCAGTTTGACAGGACTGCTGCTGTCATCACAGTAACTTTGAAGATCTCAATGCTCAACACTATTTATATTGCACTTTGAGGGTCATTTGTGGCTTATCATTCACTGTGGCATCGTGTTACTTTTAACATGAAAAATGTACTTCACTTTTTTGTTAAAAACGTAATATACTTCATGTAGTTGTCTTTCATTTTATAATGTCTTGTGTGAGAGACAATGAGAATGGAGTTGGGTGACAAAAACAATTGAATATCTCTAATCTGAGACTATTCTTTTGTAAATCCATTTTCTTGCACAGTTTTTGCAACATATTAAGCTATTTCTTAACCAAGCATCACTTTAACTAAAATAGGCGACCAATTACCTTTAATGTCAGAATAAGAGCATATTTACCTGCTATTTCTATACATCCCCTTTCACCAAAGTAATGGATGTTTGAAAAATGTACATTGCCTTGTCTTAGGCCCACGCCCCCTCTGTGATATGAATGCAGTCATGTATGTTGTATTTTGTATGTTGTATGTGGTTATGTATGTATATGAGTGTGCCTGTCTATGAAGAGGAGTCCTCCTCCACCGGGTGCAGTGCATGTCTTTTTAACAGTGTCTTTAAGACATCAACTTCTCTCTCTGTATCCTTCAGCCTCCTACGAAGCGTCTCATTGGCTTTCTGAAGGTGCTGGTTCTCCTGGGGAACACAAAGCAGCTGTTAGATGTGCTATGTGCTAGTATAAGACTCACATAAACCGGCCTGATACTCACTGTCTCCAGAGATTCATATGTGGCTTTGCTCTCCTCGTCCAGATCTTTAGGCTTCTGAACAAATGAAGCTTGGTTCTCCCACTTGGCACAGTGGCGCTGTTTCCTCTGGGGCACAGGGCTGGGGCATGAGCTGAGGCTGGAGCCTGTTGTTGGGACAAGTAAAGCAGGCTGAGGCTGGCCCGACTCATGCACTGGGGAGTTGAGCTGGGAAATGTCAGTTTGTGTCCCGCTGTGGACCCGGTGGACATGAGAGGTCACTGGGGTAGAGGCTGGACTAAAGTATTTGATCTCATCTGGAAACGGGAAGGGACAATCGTCTGAACCTAATGAAGACACAATACACAATAAGCTATGTTCTCACAAGTACTTAAACACTTAAATACAGTATGTACAAAATAAAGAACGAATCCATCTCACAAGTACAATAGAGTTAGTGACAAGCATTTGCATTTCTTATGTATTCCATGTGGGAGGACAGCTGCAGTATTACTATAAGTGAAATATTTTGCATTTGACAGCTGTAGGGGAATTACCCATTTAGCTGCCCAAAGCATAATTATGCCATGTGAATAAACCTAAACATAAATGCCTGTATGCAATGTATGAATCTGTGCATTACTGAGTGAACTACTTCAGCCATTTACTGTACGTGAGTGTGAGTTGTTTGTGCTAGGAAACCCGCCATGCCCACCCACCCTCTGAAGTTCCCGTGGTGACAGACGTAGAGCTGAGAGTGGGACTGTCGATGGTGCTGGCTACTTTGGTGTTTTTCTTGCATTCGAACGCCACCTGGTCCTTGCAGAGCTTGTGGCAGTTCATTCCACAATCTGATAACACAGAAAGAAGAAAATTACGTAAATAAATTGAACCTGTCTGAACATGAACAAGTGCAACTCTATCGTCTTGCGCCCTGCTCTGAAAATGCACCACTTCGACCTTTACGTGAGGCATACAAACAGTTCTCAGATCCTTTGAAGAACGGGGGAGGGGGGGGATTGTGGTTCACAGAGCACTGACTTTCAGTTTATCTGCAAAGTTCAGCTACCTGTACGCAGCACATGCAAACCACAGCTCTCGCTCTAAAGATAGCTCTCGATTACCTGATTTGTATAACAATAACTGCTCATTTACAAGTATAGAGTCAAGATAGGGGCTCTTACCTTTGCATCTGTAGCCTTGTTTTATGACACCCCACAACTGGGCAAGAAACAGAATAATACATATAATTACATTCAATTAAAAGCTTAAATGAATAGTTTTATCACTTCAAAATGACCTACAAATCCTGAGCAGTTGTCGCAGAAGGTGGGTTTCATGTAGGTGGTCTCCTGGAAGTTGTGGACAAAACCTAGCCCCAGTTTGGAGCAGATGACACTGGCTCTCATGAAATAAGCAGTGATCTCCTCTCGGCTGACCATGCCCTCCCTGATCATAAAGAAGACATTGTATATATTTAGAATCAGGATTTCATATGATCATAAACATAACATTCCCACTTAGAAATGTCTCCCTCATTGTATATGTGTATGGGCCAGTATCATGCTATTTTTATTATGTCTGTCCAGTGGTTATTGTTTAACACACAAATACAGTAAAATTGGCTACTGGCTACTGGTTAGTAAATAAAGATAAATTTGCCACAATGACCAAAGAGTATTTTTAAGCACCTGTTTAGTATTTCTTAGTTATTCAATATATTGTGGTTTTACTATTCAGGTTGCATGACAATAACGTCTAATAGAGTAGTTGTAGTGGTTATAGTTAGCCCCATTGCTATTTCATGCTTCCTGTTGCTCTGCTCATCACTTCCTCTCCAGCTTGTTCACTTTTAAATTAACTCTGTGACCTGTCGAACACTCACTTCTCTTTGTCCATGACACAGAAGGAAAACGGAAAGCTAGCAGCAATTTTCTCAAAATCCCCTTGAGAGATGAAGCCATTCTCGTGGTGATCATAGTTCTTGAACACAGACTGTGAAAAATGGGTGACATTGTTAATAGCCTGTAAATGGCATTCAAACAAATGAGGCTTACACAACATTTTTTGAGTGGCTTGTTATTATAAAGGACTTACGTCAACCATTCTCTGAACATGTTTGCTGATGGTTCGGGGGTCCGGTTTGGGGGCCACTCCTGATGCCCAGTCCACAACCACTGGAGGTCTAGAGGGGGTGGCTGGCTGATAGAAAACAACACAGTAATTAAAAACTATGAAATTCATTGTTTGGGTTTAAAACATTTGATTGACTTCTTTTACTCACAGGTGCTTTACAGTTCTTAGGCTCTCTGGTATAGGACAGCTCATAAATTTCATCTTCAGTGTAGTAGAGGTCCAAAGACAACTGTAAAGACAGAGAAACACAAATTCAGATAAACACCACTTTCCTTCCATCTGTTTTTTATAAGAGCAAAATGAGGCCACAGGAAAGCCATTATGTTTTCATGGCCGTTCTGTCGCTCGAGTGCATTTAAAGCAGCTCATGCACAGATAACATAACAATAAAGCAATTTGAACTCAGTCATTCACACTCGGTTTGTCACCCACATATACTGCAGATCATAGACTCTCATCACTCCCACACAAGCGCTGCCAGAGAATCCAAACTGCTGCTGTAACAAACTCATTTGCATGTTACTGTTCGATATAGTGGGTGAATCACTCGGAGCAGTGTGCTTACGGTCAGCAGATGGACAAGGTCTTTGTTGGCGTCCAGCTTGGGTGGGATTTGCTGCAGCTGGGTGAGTTCGTTGATGTGGTTGTAGAGAGCCTGCAGCTTCTGGACGTTCACTTTGTTGTCCTCGACGTAGTCCGACATAGCCTCGTTCACAGAGATTAGGTCCTTGAGGTGGACACCCAGGATGGGGATTTTAAAACCTGTGACTTTGTGGTAGGCCTGGCGGTAGTTGTCGTAGTTTCGGCGGGAGGACAGCAAGTCGGTCATTTCATTGAGTACCTGAGAAGAAAAGTATCTATTAGAATTAGTGATGCATAGATATATTGGCTCAACATCGGTATCGCTCTGTACAGATGACTGATGTTAATCTGTTGTTCTTAAAGAATAATTTCTAATATTTAGGGTCAGAAACAGCCAGAGAAAGAAAACTTTAGAGTGGATTATGGATTAATAAATACATTTAAAACAGTTATTCATATGTTATTCTTAAGTTTCAAGAAATATCGATCAACAACGACATCGACATTGGTGTCGGCCAAGAAATTTCATATTGGTGCATACCTAATTAGAATATATTTTGGGGAGAGGTTTATAAGGGTGTAAAGTGTGGTCATGGCACTTGGCAAGATTTAATTCGGGCCTCAGCCTCACAAATACTAGAATTGCTTTTGGTACTTTGTAAGTAAGTGTTTAGCTATTTCAACATATTTCTATTGTTTCTATTGTTGTTCTTTTTTCAGTTGTGCCTTTAAACATTCCTTGCCCTAAAACTGGCCAAAGTCGACAAAAAACAGAGAAAGAGAATATTACTAATTAACTTGCTTCTGAAGATCCTTGTACCTAACCGTACTCTTACTGGAAGTGAGTAAAAATATATAATTTTATTAAATAGTCAATGTTTTACAAAAAAATATATTCTTCATTTTATCATTAATAGGTCTGACGACATTCTGTGTCGCCTACATCACTGAAACAAATGAAACTGAAAAGTACAAACAAAAAGAAGGAATCAAGCCTTATAGAGTATAATTTGTTATGCTCATAACCACCACACAATTTCTTTTACAGACATTACCTTGGTAACTTCATTGGGGACATGTGAGGTGGTGTCCTTCAGTCTGGAGATGGAGCTGTGGCACAGGCCTCCCACCACAGCCATTAGTGTGTTGAAGTTGTGCATAAGATGGAGACTCTGTTGATACACAGACACACAAACACACCTATCAGTCACTCACACACTCAAATACGCACAATTAAGCCCATTCCAGGTAACCCTGGTTATATAACCTCCACAACAGTGCTGTTACATAAGCCACTTATATTGTTGCCTTTTTCTTACTGTGCTTGGACATATCATTCTTTTCTAGTGGTCTTATTCCACTAGAGCAATACAGTGTAATATGTTTGTGAGACCCATGGGTTTGAAGGTTGACAGCAGTGAGGTGGCAGAGGTCCTGCACAGAACAAGTGGCCTAACAGCTCCCTGAAGCAAGCACATCACTCTCCACATGCCACAGGCAGCTTCACCTCCGAATGTATTTCACAAGCGCAGCCTGATCACTGACTCCTTTATCTGACATTTTCACTGTCTGCAGGAGCATTGCCATTGATTTTTATTGATACATAAATTAAGATGCAATTATAGAACCAAGCCAAGTGTACAGTGCTAGAGAACCATTAAGGTTGTATAACTTAATATACAACATAATATATCATAAGATATAGATGACTGTAGAAATATCACAATCCTTCCTTAATAACTCCAAAGTTGTGATTTAAGACACATTCATGTTTTGTAAGTCTACGCGTATCGGGTTTAGTTGAACAGTAATGCAACCAAATTCAAAAGTTTAAAAAGGCATCCTGACATTTCATCCCTCATCCCAATTTTGAGGGAACTGGTCGGTGGGTTGAGCTAAAACCAGAAATACAATCCAATTTAAATGCCAATAGACCAATCCAGAAAAGGACCAACCGCATATTCAAAGAGCAAATGTAATCAGTGAAAGTTTTATTAAGAATCTGAGGTAAACCTACCTGAGCCACATGGATGAACTTGGTGAAGACCTCTGCTCTGAGCTGAGCAGTGGGTCTGCTCAGCACCATCAACTGGACCCATTGGGATACACCATTACACAGGCCAATAGATCGCTCCATCGCCGGGATATCCTTCATGCAGCACTTACGGATGTAGCTCTGGTAGTCCATAAACTACAAAGGAGAGTTACATTTCAAGTTAAAGGTCCTATATTATGCAAAATCGAGCTTTTTACCATGCTCTCATGTAGTTTCTACCTCAAACTCATATGGCGTAATTATGTTGAGCTTCAGTAAAATGGATTCACCATGGGATTGAGTGATGTAACAAATAGAGGCAAACCATGAAGTGTTCCTGCACTGTCAACAAATGCACCCAGAACATTGTTGCCACCACCATTTAACAAATCTGATTGTGTGATGATGTCTGATGTGTGTTCGGCTGTGAGGGTATCAAGGCTTTGTTTATATCCCAGACAAAGTAAAAACTGCAAAAAAACTGCTGCGAATGGTGAATTAATTGAAATGAGAACTGTGTTGTGTTGATACTCACTGATATCCTACAGAATGACTTGAACTCCAGGTAGGTGAGGTGCTCGGCCAACTCAATGGGCTCCAAGTGATCAAAAAGTAGTGACACCTTCCTCTTTTTACTACTGTTGGCTTTAAACTTTTGGCTTGCCTTCCACGACCAGTCTCGCTCACTTCTACAGAAACAGAGAGAAAACCAGTTCCTGTTAATATAAGCATTTTCGCAATTAAAGCGTATTTTTATTCTATACTAAATGCTTCTATGCAACCTCTAGCAGCAACTTTCAAGCCTTTTTTCTAGCAGTCACTCAAATCGTGACTACTATTTCCCACTGAGATCTGGGTAGAGCAAAGTCTCAGTTGCCAGCTGGCCAGACTTTAGCACTTACATCCATTTGGTCTCTAGAAGTGAGCAGAGGCTCTCCTGGCCCTGCTCGCGGATCAGCTCACAAAACTGGTCCAGGCTGTCGGTCAAGCTGTGGTGCAAGCGGAACATCATCCAGAACTCCTGAATCCAATGTCTACAGATCAAAGAAGAGACTATGTCAATAATACAGCAAACATAAATTTAAATGTGCTCACTGTATTTCCGAGACACTGACCGGATGAGGTAACATATCCTCTTGCATTCAGCTGGTTGTTCATTGTCCACTGCTGTTTTAAATGTATGCATCGAGTTAAGGAAGGTTACTAAATGAAGTGAGGTCACAAACATCACAACACTTTACACATTAACAAAACACAGACCCAGACCAGCTGATAGTCTGCTATGGTGACAAGGACTGCACAAAACATTACTAATTTATTGCACTAAAGCAATATCAATAAACAAATGGACTTCTCTGAGACAAAATGATTACCCATACAGTGGCCCACAGTTAGTCCATCTTTGTGATGTGTGGATGTGGATACTATAGATTAACCATGAACTTAGCCAAAAGCTACAACAAATGTAATGTTGCCATGTCATATCATGTCTGCAATGGTCAATATTATGTACAATACAAAAAAAGAAAAATGTGTTTACCCATTGGGCAGTAAAATGCTGTTTGTTATCAAGTCAATGTGTGAAGATTTCGACATTTCTGATTATGACTGCCTGTGGGCATAAAGTAGTTGGAACTGTGTGTTTTTTATGGCAGAATCACACACAAAAGTCCAGGGTCACCCAGCTGAGAAATCAAACCAATGACCTTCTGCTTTGAGTGCAAACAACTATGCTACATCTTCCATCCCTGTTTTGACTACACAAAAGAATAACCATTTATCCAAAGAAAGTACAATACAGCAATACAGTAACGTCTTCCTTTTTTCACAAAAATACAAAATGAAGTCTAAGTGGCATGTTAAAAAATATTACCTTTCCCATTCCTCAATGTGTATCTTAAAAATATATATTCATGGCTTTTATTCCTTATAGATCAAACATATTGTTGTGTATCTCCCCATATTTGTGTGTGTGCTCATTGCAGCAGACCATGGAACTGCTGATCTATGACACTGCATGGCACAGGTGTATTATGAGTAGTTAGCACATATGGCCGCCAACTTTCTTTTGTACAAACACTTCATTAATAATAAAAAAAAAAAACGAATGAACTCCACCAAAAGGCAAACAGGAGTGACATTTGGCGATGTGGGTGGAGGCAGAAAACCAACGATGAGCATCACTTTATGAATCATTCTGGCCCAGAGCGGGAAGCGAAAAAACAAAAAGAGTAAACAATCAGCATGCATATATCAAATTTATGCAAAGTATACACGGACATTGTTCCTGATGAATATATGGGCCGCAAAACACACTAGCCCCGCGCATGTATACAACAGCAGCACACAAAAGGGCTTCAGAAATAACCTGACACTTGGCTGTGGATTGGTAGAAATCAGCTTCAAGTGGTGCACATAAAAAGACTAATTGCGTCATGGGAGCAGCAGTAGCAGAAGAAGAAGAGCCCACGCAATCCCAAGGCCAGACGGTGATGAAGGTTGTTAATGGCCTCTGTGATCCTGCCTCCTTCACATACACAATATCATTTCGTTGATATACACGCCGGGGCATGAATGAGCAGGGGTAAAAATAGCGGTGGGGAAGTGGACTACAATCTCGCCTTGGTGTCAAAGGAGCCTCTTTTAGCAAAAAACAGGCTCTGTGTTTATATATAGTTGAAGAGGAGCCTTTGGAAGCAGAGGTAATTAACGCCTGGATCGTGATGCTCCTGAGGTCTTTACACTGCTCTTTGTGTGACGTCATTGGGCGGTCACATCGGTCATGAATGGAACACACAATACATATGTTTATTTCTAAGTGTGAGGAAATGAAAACTACACTATAAAACTTACACCTTAGTTCACTTAGTTCACAAAGCCACACAAAGTCTAAACCAGGAGTAAACAGACCAATGTGAGTCTAAACCAAAACACTTAAAACTCTTTTTGGATCTCAGTATTTCTTAATTTTCTATATGGTCCTGCTGAAGCAGAAACAAACTCTTTGTAGATCAAATCCAGTTAAAAAGGTCTGAAGATCTAATGACAAACTGCCAGTTTTTTCACCACATTCTACACTGACAGCTCCCGACGCACTGTGAGAGCCAAGAACAAGGCTGATTGCCCGTTGCTGTTGACAACCAGAAGAAAGCACAGCACAAAGTAGAGGCAGAATCTGATGTCATTCAGAAAGCTCAGAATTAGCCACTACATTAATCAAAGCAGAGTGAAGTGTTGTTTTTGTGAAGTTGGTAAAGGATATAGAGAGATGAGCTTGTCCAGAAGGTCATCAGGCGACATGAGGAGCCGGTGCATGGTCAATGTGATGTTCAACAGATGGCTGCTCCCAGTCAGACAGCCGTTTGAATCTGAAAAGAACAAATGTTCAAAGATTATTTTCTAAACTAACACTTTAGTTAGCAGTAGTTTTGATTAATGAATAGCAAGGAGAATAGTTAAAATCATTCAACCCTTTTGACATATATGTAAAATCTAGAAACATGAAAGAGACCTGTGCTAAAGCATCAGATTACACTCTGTAACCCAGCTTTACTTGAACAGAGTCAGTGATCAGAATCCACAACAAAAAATAAACTAATCATTTCTTCCTTTGGCCATTGTGGGTCCTTTCTGAAGATTTGATAAGAACCCGACAATTACTTTTGTTCTTGTTTGTTTACAGACAAACAAACAAACACTGGCAAATGTCATAACCTCCTTGGCGGAGGTAATAAAGGGCTCAACTAACTCGATCGTGGACTAACTTCATATTGAAGAAATTTGGGAATAAACCCGGTCTACTGCAGATTATTATTATATATTAAACTCTAGAGTTTACAGTGCAAGATGTATCCAAAAGGCCCAAAACATACTCAGGGACCCATCACATCCAGGTCACGGACTCTTTGAACTTCTGCAGCAAGATACAGGACAATAAATCACTTTCTATCCCAAAGCAATAATAACTCTTAATTTACTGAAATGTGTTTGTTAGTCTGTTTTTCCATTGTTTTTTGTCTTGGCACTGAAAAAAGGGTTGCTTGTTATCTTGTCAGTTTCGTTGTACACTGCAAGGACAATAAAGGTATATTTTTCTAGATTCTGGTAAATTTTTTAGCACAAAATACATTTCCAATCACATCAAATGAAAGAAAAGATACAAATAACAGATTGTGATTACAGTAATTGTCTCTTAAAATAGAGTAACCTATGACAATATAGAAGCACTGAGCCTGCAACTGTATTCAGAAGAAAAAGAACCTGTTACCAGCTGTACATTATTTAGTGCATTATGGCCTTTTATTGCCAAACTAAGCAGAACTATTTTGATAGGACTGTATGATTGAGGTTGAAGTTTAAAGGCTTTATCACATTCATTTTGCTATTATTTATTAAACTACCTTTGAGAACAAGCAATGAAAAAGCTCTTTGTAACCGCTGTCAACATGGAACAACCCACAATAATGGCCAATGGACTCTGAGTGTTGGGTAAAGCAGGCAGCACTTTTCCACACACCATGTATACATTTGTCTTAGTCTGTTGCTGTGTGAACCTCTGTGGTGCGCCTTTCTCACTACTCTTCTCACTTCCTACTTCCTGGTGCACTTCCTTTTCTTTGTGACCTTGATCACTCCACCTTTAGTAGTCTTTACTGTACACCACTACAGGTTTCAAATCAAAATGCCACAGACTTATCAGTGTTAGCAAATAAACATAACATTTACTAGAGCTGACTGGTTCTCAAACTATGATACCAGCAGCACTGGTGGTACATTGAATTTCCCATTTTTAGTCTTGCTCTAGTATAGGGCTTGAATTTGATGAGTGGACCACTCTTTAGTCCCAGTTTAGACCTGGTTTAGTCCTTGTTTAAACCTGATCTAGACCTGATTAAGTCCTGGTATAGTCCCCATCTGCGTTCATTTGCCATTAGTCAGTCCTATTCCTAGAATTTAGTGTTCATTTCTTTCCTAACTTTGTATAACCAGAACCAGATGACCCTCAAAGTGTCTCTAAATAAGTATAAATGATATCCCTAAAAATGGCCCCTGGAAACAATATTTTCTGGTGCTATTTTGGTATGAAAGGATTGAGAAGCTATGTATATGATTAACCTGACGAAGGCGTTTATGAGGCTTTCGTATTTCAAGGTTCATGACTGAAAATAATGAACGGAACATTGTGAACTGTTCCCTTTAAGGCTTCATGCAGCTTTCTCCCACCATCAAGGACGTTAAGCACACGCGTGTGCGGGGTCACTTTTAAACCGAATCACCTTGGAAATATCTCAGCACCATGCCAACATGTTTTTTTTTTCCTCTAATCTTTGTTATCTGTAAGCAACTGGCCACTTTAGCTGCCACTGACTAATCCAGTGTTAATGTATCCTGCATGTTACACAATCACTGGCAGAAAAAACCCTTTATCAATGACCTCACCTGGTTGAGTCAATAAGAAAAGGAATAGAAGTGTGCGTTTGAAATTAAACAGCTGTTTTATTCAAGTCTTAGCATGCTCACAAGCTAACAACCAAACAACAATGGTACATCCCAAGACGAATGCAGAATACAGTTGCTCAATATTATTTTTCACAACTCTGCAACCACTAACGCTGAAGTAATTGCTGAAGGAAATCCCTTGTGGACAGCCTGTCACTGTTTAGAAAATGAGATATACTTTGTACTGTACATTACAACCATAACAACAAACAGCAAGACCTTGTTTTTAAAGTTATGTTTCATACACATTAGCCTATCCTACCTGGATTTCCCTGAACAGACAAAGAGTGGCTTTGTTGTTTTAATCATTGATCTGTATCAGTGGCATAGATTTCCATAATAGGAAACTCTTGTTAGGAAGGCCCTATGACAGTACAGTTACATTAGTGACACATACAAATTGATATTACACAATATCATCTGAGCTTGTCCCTAATTATTTGAACCAGCTACTTACAACTATTGTACTTCTGTGACACGTGTAATTATTTCAGTGAAACAGCGATATTATGGAATATTGTGGTCCACGCAACCATCCGCAGATCCTACGTGTGTTAATTAATTAATTAATTAATGCCCTAAAGTTGTGAGGCAATAACTCAATAACTTTTGTGGACAGTTACACATGAAGACGGCAAACTAGATTGAATTTGGTACTTCTAAAATGAATAACAATTGATTAATTAACTAATTCATGCCCTGGAGCACTTTAATTAAGCCATTAATCCTGATGAACATAAACAAAATCGCATGAATTTTGGCAGTGATCTGGGCTAGTGTATATTTAATGTACATATGCAAATTACAGAGGTGAAATAAAGAAAGGACTTTGGACACACTTACTTTGGCAGAGAGCAATGACACTTGGTACAGTGATTCTCCACAGTGTACCCAACATAAAATATTATTATGACCCCACCCTACAACAAACAGGAAGTCGGACATTTTGAATTGAATTTGGGAGGTCAGGTATATTTGACA
>JAVQKC010048747.1:0-16932 GCA_036025475.1 Philypnodon macrostomus | reverse complement strand
TCTCTCACAGTGGACATGCACCTACGATGAAAATTCCAGAGCCCTCCATGACTTCTAAGTGGGAGAAATAGCAAAATAGCAAGGTGTTCAAATACTTGTTTTCTTCACTGTATATAAGTGAAATATTATTAACACATTTGCCTACAATGTCTTTCCTTTTTTTTCAAATGCTTTATCTGACCCTGTTCTGTGATGTAAAGTAGGAAATCTGTGATAATGATTATTTTACTTTAGTCCCTTCCCTGGCTTCTACCGACTACAGACGACCTTACTTTATAGAACAGGATCAGATAGTACTTTTAATCATTTAAAAAAAATATGTATTCTCATTTCAAGAAACTTACAGACTATACCTTCAAAGGGCATTATTTGAAGGTGTCAGAAAAATGCACCTATAGTGAATGAATGATAATAATGTCAATTTGTACCCTGCCTATTAATATATATGCTCCCTCTAACAACCTCTTACAGAATTAAGCAGAAGATGAAGATGAATGGATGAACTGAAATATTTAGAAATCTGTCTTGATTTAACTTTGAAGTCATGTTATTTTTAAGGCCATTTTTTATTTTAAAAGTAGAGTTAACTATTGTATTTTTTTTACTGTGTATACAACAGCCCTAAAGTCTTGTGACCTCCTTTTTACCAGTATTCTGTTTATTATAATATATTATAATATTGGAGCCTAATATTGTACTAGCCAACACAATGTGTCAGAACATTTGCTTTGTGCTGTCAGTTTAAAATCTGGAAGGAATACAGTTTAGATAAGGTATTTACAAATATGTACTAATAATACTAATGTTTCATTTGTGGTATTCATGAAGTTTCAGTCAATTTTAGGAATCAATGCTTTATGGACATTTTTGTTATTTAAAATTTCATGATGATGATGATAATGATTAGAAATGCATTTTAACTTTCCCATAACATACCTCGTGGAATCCTGAATAAATATTCATGATGAGTTTGTACTTGAAGAAACACTATTGTGTTTTTGAACTGATAAATGATCGTCTACTGTTTGTGTTGTAGAGAAGACTATAGCTTTATGCATCATCTAGTTGGCATTTTATCTACCTAAATTGAATGAAATGAAGTGATGCTCAGTATTAACTAAAGTGATACCTGATTGTCTCCTCATCCCATTTAACACCATGTGATCATGGAGTATTTAATCAGCTAATGCTGCACTAAAAACGCAGATGAAGTCATGCTAGCTCTCTTATCGAATGCCTGTCTCGCTAAACAGCTGAACTCAGCCACTTGTTCCTACAGCCCCAAAGGGAGAGGGCTCATAATAAAATAGTTTATTGGGAATTCTGGAGCAAGCACATCAAGAGCAGTGGGAGAAAGAAGTGGGCCGTGGGCTGCCAGGGAAAGGGAGCCAGCACACATACAATGGACAGTTTGTAGGGGCCAGTGAGCACCCATTTCCGTTCATAGTTTCGGATTTAAGCTGGTTTATAAAGGCGGGTCATGTTAAGCAAATTAGGGCTGCACACTGTTAGAAATAAATGTGATATATTGCAATAACGATATGATGGTGATCATTTAGATATGCTTTTGATATAGTAACTGTCATTATAAAGTTAGATTTAAGCTGAACTTGAAGGCTGTGGTTTACTAGTCAAAACTGGATGTAAATCAAAACCTAAAAATAAAACCTGAACTAACCCAGGACTGAACCTAGACTAAACCAAGATTATTTTAATTTGGCCATGCCGTGCTTATTATTAGACAATTATTCTGAGTGTACATTTCTATCAGATGGAAGAGCATAACATTATTCCCATATATATATATATTCTTGCAACATGGATTTTGTCAATATTGTGCTAATGATTCATTTGCCATATATTCTGCAGCCCTGAAGTGAATGACTCTTCTGCTGGCTTAGACCACACGTCCCACTGTCCATATTTGCCTGTGCCATATGCATGTATGTGGGAGGAGGATCGCTTAAGTGTGTGCAGCAAATGATTCAGCACTTCATGGAGAGGATTCATGTTTTATGAGAAGAAGCTCCCATAAATTACATGGACCAGTTTTTCCGCAGCACAGCACTCTGTCCAAGCCTCCTGCATCACTGTTTTGTTGGATAGAGGAAGGGGATGTTCGATTGAAAGTGCTATAGGGAAAATGCTGTAAGTTGACTCAGTATGTTTACCTATGTGCGGCTCGTGACAAAGCGCTGAACTTACAGGAGGGGACTTCAGGGAGCTTTCTGTGTGTTACTATAGCAACAGTGTGCTGCAGACTGGACTAAGTTTACTTGAGGAACGTCACAGTGTGTTGTGTCAGCCTAAGTGACCACACAGGCGAAGGGAGCGTCCAGAACGGAGTGTGAAAAAGATGCTGGCGAGTGAATGTGTTTTTCAGCCAATGAAGGTCCTCAACAGATATTCATTGAAATATGTTTCTTTTTCCCTTGTTTTTTGGTAATTCTTTGGAAATTTGGGTAATTTGGGGATTAACTTACTTGTTTAATAATGGCTATCCAAAGGTCTGTTTTTACTGAAAAGTGTTATTACAATTTGCTTACTCAATTCTAGTTTCTAGTTTTAAATATGACTTACTTGCCACTACTATATTTTTTGTTATTGCATTTTTACAATTTATTGGTCAAGATATTGGTGACTGCTGTAAATAAAGCATTCATTTGTAGTCTAGAGAATTAAGTAGTTATTCCCCCTCTCACCACTTGAATTTGTATGTAAAGATCTTCCTATCCCAGGTTCCTTGACATCAGGCAGCATGTTCACCATTGCCCCGACACAACTGGGTGCTCTGGTTAAGACAGATGAGTTAAACCAATCTAATTCAGGCTCATCGATAAGAACGGGCCGCTTTTCCCTAAGCAGAAATTGACCAGGTGTCACGGTGCTGATGGAGAGAGCAGGCCTGTGTGTGTGTGTGTGTGTGTGTGTGTGTGTTTGTGTGTGTGTGTAGAGCTGGTGCACCTGCACGTATGTATCAGCTTTAGAGAGCAGAGCATCTTCCCTATCCCGGGAGCCCCCTTTTTATTTGAGTCTATGGCTATTTTTAGTGCAGTGTTCAAAGGTCAACTCCTCTGTTGGCTGTGAAACAATGGTTTAGCAGAAAAACCCCTCTCATTCACGGGGACATAGACACTGTATTGTCACAGTCACATGGTACATGTGTAACATTGATCTGGAGAAGCACAGCGCTTGTACGGAGCCTCACTAAACTGCTGTGGAATCATGCACCATAATACAAGGTTAGCATAGACTCACTGTCACTTAATTAGATACACAATTTCTTTGGAACCAGTGGTTGTTTAGGCTTTGCTATTTTATCTTTCTATAATCCAATGACGATCTTTGTTGACGATGTTTTATGGCCAGATAGCATTTCATCTATTACCTCTAAAACTTGATATTGAATGGCTCATATTAAAAACCTGAGTTTGCTGATGTCCTACTCTCCTCCTCTGTAAGTAGGCGTCACGGAGGAGGTGAGTGAGCTGCTTATCACACAATGTAGGTTGATCCTGCCAGTTTTGTCCCTCAACATAAAATTAACAGATTATGCTGATACAGTCTTTCCTATAGCCATAAAGCCGTAAGTTCTGTCATCTCATTTACACTCCAGCTAATTATAGTCCACTGTAATTACAAATGTGTCATTTCTCATTAGGCGCAAACTGCGGACATGCAAATGAAACATACTATTTGACAGAAGCCGGTTTTATCGTTTCCATTGCTCTCGTCTTTCAGGTTTGACACTGCAGCTCTGAGGTTTTAATAAAGTGTGTATCACAATCATTATGTTTTCATTATTCACATTTGCATATATGTAAATTAAGACCATAGGGCTCAAACAGAAATGATAGTATTAAAGGCTTGGATTCTGATGTCTGCTTCTCTTGTTTTAACACTGTTTTCACATGGGGAGTTTGACTCTTCTATTTGGGGGAGATGTCAAATTTCATGCAGTGCAGACAAACTTTATTACTGATGGGTTTGGGCTGGTTTTACTTTGGTGATTGCTTGTTTTTAGGTTGTTTTGCCAAAGTTAGCTTTTGATATGTTTGGTCCAATAAAAATGATTACATGAAACGAAATGAATATATGAAAAAAACTGAACAGCTCTATGCTCTTGCACAATGAGGTGCAGGAAGTGTTTATAAAGTTTTTAGCTCAGACGTCAATAGGTTAAGAAATAGATATATGATGGTCTTGCCCAATGAATGGTTTGGTTCTAATGTAAGTCAAGTGTGGGCAGTGTGGTCCATGAACAGCACTTTACCCACTCCACCACTGGACATCTGTACTTCCTGATGTTTATACTCCAACAAACTGCAGTCATGATTTATTGCCAGAGGTTGATGTCTGCTTAATAAATTACATGGAGAACCGCTGACCAAAAAACACTGGTGGCGAGTGTGGTCAGCTGCCCTGAACCTGCCTGGATGCACACGTTACACTGACCAGGCAACAGCACTGCGCCACCGACTACTATTGGAAACTGTGTCCTCAGGGTGTGATCTATATATCATACATCTATGTTGGGCCTCTATTGTGTAACATAAACAAATACAATGAGCAAATGCTTTTCTATACGGTTCCATTTTAAGCTAGATGCAAATGAACAACAATAACAACTGGATTGATATGTTCACATCAAACATGATGCTAATATTAGCTTCACATGCTCTAAGTGTAGGTCATGACACCAGGCAGAGTTCACTTCACTGATCACTGTTTTCAAATTAAATCAGTGTGGAGGGTGTTGTTATGAATGGAAATGCTGGCTGGTAATCCTCATTATAAAGTAGGTGACATGCTGCAACTTTATGAACTTTCACCACTTGAGGGCATCTTGACTGTTTGAGTCTTCTTTTGAAATGCTTGATTAACGTTGTAGTTTATAGTCTTTAAATGCATAGTAAATACGTACATGCATAAAATTAAAAGCACAAAATATCAAAAATAGAAGAAAGGGCTAATATGAGGCAGTTTTGCTTAATTGAAAAATAGTGTTTTTAGAAAAGGCCTAAATAACCTTATGTTTCCTCTCACTCCGTATTGTATTTGTTGGGAATTGAGTTGAGTATACTATTTACATGATCCTTTATACATTCTAAAGTGAACAATTATAATTTCACTTGTGAGAAGATAAAAACAACAACAGCAGAATGAGTTGTTGTTTTGCAAAGCAGAGTTCTCTTGACTTCTCCTGCAGCAGGTTTCTTCTGAGCTCTGCACTACCCTCTAGTGGACAAAGACTGGTAAAGCATGCTTAGGTTGAAAAAAAGGAAAAAAGATCATGATCTTTATTTATTGGAAATCAAAAATACAGTAGATAAAATAGGTACTATTGATCTAACACAAACATATGGCTAGTATTTTTATTCAGAATTAAGTATTTTTATCATTTGTATCAGGAGTTTCAGTAATTGACAATTAAATACAATGCACTCTTCCAACTGCCCATAAACATCAGAATTATAGTCTTTTTGTGAGTTATGTTTGTTGCTGTGTTGTCAGCTTTAACTAAAGTTTGCGTGATCCCATCTGTTCCTGATTTGTTTACTCTCATTATTATTCTATTGAAGCCTAATAGCCCGTGACCCTAATTGGCTCCGTACTGTATTCAGCCTCAGTTGCTTTGAATGGCAAACTGACAGATGTTGAACAAATACTGTTTACTAAAACAAAGAGAAAGAATATAGTGTTTGTGGGAGCTGTCCACAAACAAAGATGAGTTGATATCCAGTGCATTTCTGTTATTTTAAAATATAACTTTTTAAACTAGCCAATAAATTGAGAAAGCAAATGACTAAAGCCTACGTTACATTGGACATAACATATTAGCATGAAGGGGTCTTTTTTGAATTAGCAATGTTTGTTCAGTTTCATATTCTGTATTAGAAAAAAACACAATATTAATGCTATTCAATACAAAATCAAAACAAAATACAATATAATAAATGGATGCTAATTTGAAACATTATTGATACATCCTCCAGTTGACACAGATCACAGTTCAGAGAAGTAATAAAATAATGCACTGTATGTGTTTAGTGGTATAGAGTTTGAAATTCTTATATGATCTGATATGATCAATGTTAAATAAACAAGGGTGAACAATTGTATGATCCGACTACAGCTTCTCCTGTATATCTCTTGTTTATAAAGTCTTGGCTATATCTCTTGTTTATCCTAGTCTTGGCTTACATTTGATCTGCACTCTTAATGGTCATCTGAGAGTGTGGTAATGGCTGCCTCTTAATGACTGCTGTCCTATTAGAGCATTAACCCTGTCAAATCAAGCTATTCACTGTCCACCACTGTCTCCTCCATCAGGCCACCCTACTGTCTCGGACCAGGCCCTTGATTTCTTCCCGGGGCAAAAAGGTTCAAGTGCATCTCCCACTAATGACGATTACAGCCATAAGTTTTGCTGTTAAACACACCATTAGTCTTTCATTGTCTATGGGGAAAAGTTTATGGCTGACACCTTGATGGTTGAGGTCACACGTGGTCAGCCGTGCATTTTATATAAGCGTACCTTAGTATAGGCTCATGAGGGAGGCATTAAGAAGTGATATAATCCACACCTGAGCTGTTCTAGTGGAGGTAATTTCTCATGCTGCTGAGGTTTCTTTATTGAAAACATTAGTCATTTTATCACATTAGAATGTATCTCATTTACAAGAGATGGTTATGTGGTTCTAGCTCAGTGATTCATTTGTGTGGTTAGACCTTATCTAATGCAATTATTAGGCCGGCTGACAGACAATCATGTGATATCCTGAAAAAGAAAGAACAGTTATTGTTTATTTATTATTTAATTGATCCTATTAGAGCCTTAAATGAATGTGTGGCGACTATAGGGCTGAACAATTGTGGTTGTCTGTTTATTTTCCTACTGTATTATTCCAACTATTACTGGTGTAGTATATAATATATATAAAAAACATGTATAAAATATTGCTGCACTGATTGATTAGATTTGCAATTTTTAGTCAGTTCACAGCACTTTTAAAAATCTGAAAGAAGACTAAATTAGCCTCACCGGTGGTGCAGTGGGTAGATGCTCGCCCTTCAACCAGAGGGTCGGTGGTTTGAGTCCCGCCCATCCACACGCTGTCAGGCCCTCCCGTGGACCCACCACCCGCAGGAGGTACCATGGTGCAATGTGGATCGGGCGGTGGTCGAAGGCAGGAGTTCCCTGCTAAGACTGCTGCCTCCATGACCCGGTTTCGGACAAGCGGAAGAAAATGAATGGATGGATGGAAGACTAAATTATTAACTGCTGAACTCCCACAAGAGTCACATGTCTTTTACAACTTCTCTGTAGAGATTGCACCTACAAGGTAAACATATATTTTGCTTTGTGCAGAGGATATTATATTGCCCCAAAAAATTGCATTAAAATTGCCATTTTGATTTGATTAAGTCCTTGCTTAGTCTTATATTTTGATTTTGAAGCATTTTAACTAAAAAAAATAAAGGAACTATTTCTGCTTGACTATCTGTCAGGGAATCCTTCAAACAAATCTGCTTTTGTGGAGTACAGACCAGACGCCAACAAGTTCAGTCATTTTACTTGCGAGTGAGGCGTCCCCAGTCTGTTCAGCACACACACTGAAGAGCACACTCCTGGATCCACATTTATGGAATTTCAGCATATAGTTACAACATTGAATCACTTGCACAAAGTTTTGAAAGCTCACAGGCACAGCTGATTCCTTCCCATATCTCCTTTTCTGTTTATCACACCACTTTTGGTCAGTACATCTTGACCTTCTCCATTTGCCTTCCTTCACACGCATTTAGATTATCAAGCATTGAATATACGTTTTTTTTCTCTCATTTTGGGCAGTCCAAATAAGCACAAATAAGAATAGTACTCGATGTAATACATATATTGATCCCATTGATGTCAGTTTGTCATGCTCTTGGGTTAAGCTGTTCTGTAGACTGCTCTGACATGCTTTGATACTGTGAAGCAACCCCATACTCTATAAGGTGTACATGACAGTACTGTTCTATTGCTGTCAGCATTGATGCTAAAAGGTGTAGGCAGGCACTATGTTCTGAACCTGTAGGGTTTTTACCTCCATTCACCCTGGGCTCATCTGTAGATAACAGTTTGACAGGAGGTCAGAGACATAAGAGAAAAAGGAAAAATATGCCAAAATATGAAGGTCCATGCTGCGTATGCTAAAAAATACAACTGTAATAAATATGTTCAGTGCTAGTAAATAATGCCACCCACCAGTAGCTTTATCATGCACAACCTGGCCTGTATATCTCCACAGCACTTGTTATAATTCACAAAGGATAGTTGGCCTGAACTGACATCACCCTCATTACTATTCTGTGAGGCGACCCTGCACCAAGTCTCTCTCATCTGCAACAGGGATTATTCATATTAATCAGCTTTCTTACCCACTTCATGCATTTAAAAGTTGAAGTACACAGGTATTGTCAGCTGCGAGCCCACACATTTCAGACAAACATCAAAGGACGAACTACACAGATACACTGGTGTCCGCCCTCGCCTGGGGCAGTGTGGATGCCGCCGGGAGGGGCTTTACCTAATTGATATTCCCCCACACTGGTCAGGGCTTCTCCCAGGAACCTCTCTCCGCAGAGCTGCTGCTGACAAGGCACATTCCATCACTGCTACAGACTTAAAAATAGACTTAAAGGATGAGGCTGGTGTGAGAGTGTGAGACAGAAGGAAAGGGGTGACCGCTGTGTTGACTCCCTGCTGGACTGTCAAATTGTACATTATAACCTCATAGTGTCCTTAAAGCATGACATTATACTAGGTCATGTATTCATATACATCCATCATTTATACATATGTGCATAAACTGGTCCCGACAGTACAGTAAAAATTAAAGTGTATTTTAAACAACAAGAGTCAGCTACTGTGGGAGCACCTTCATCACATTACAACATTTTCCACAATGCAGAAAAGCTGCTGTTACAGTTTTATATTTTGCATAATAAAGACAGAGAAGCGAGAGAGAAATGGTCATATTTTGTGCATTATGACCACAAGCTAGCAACAGTTAGCTACATAGACGATGCTAATCTAATTACATTATAATGTCAAGAGTTCTGGTATAGTGAGATATGGTGAGTATAAAGTCGAGTGGGATAAAAAGCCAGAGCCCTACTTATGGCGAGATAGGAACTGTATCCAAAACTTCAGGACTAGTATTATTCTGTAGTATTTTGTATTCTCTCGCCTATGAGTCCATCCATAGCCTCTTATCTTTATGTTTTATATACACATATTGTAATTGTAATGGGTCGTCTTCAGCATTGGCAGCCCTTGTGTTTCATTAATGTCGCTGTCGGCGGCCTCCAAACCTGCGGCAGTAATCTGGCCTCTTGAGGAGGGGCCATCGCTTCACTGCTCTTACAACAGAGACATATTGCCCGGCACCTATAGGTATTCTCTAGTGGAATATTTAGCAGTCCTTAAGGCAGTAATGTTATGTAAGTTAGTGGATGTTTGAATGATTTAGAAGCTGCGCAGTGTGAGACAATAGCAGCGGCTTGGTATAAAGGTCTGTAGTTAGATTGCCGTAAAACTGACTTCGACTTGTACCTCCTCAGGGCTGGGTGTGACCTTTGGGAATATGTCAGTGACTGGCGTATGTGACACACTGCTGCAGGAAAAGAGATGAAAACAAAAGGTCACATGAGACTATTTTCAAACTGTATTATTGGCGACTGTTAACTGAGTATGGGTAACTGCAGCATATAGTTCAACTGCAGAATTCAGTTCAGGCATTGGCTGCAGCTTCACATTATCATAACTTCTGGTTTTGTAATAATGGTAACCAACATTGATTTAGATTGAATTCTGGTTATTATCATTACAGACATCTACTAGAATTTATTTTTAAATCAGTCGTCCAATTACTGGAAGGTTATTGGTTCAATCACCACACCTATGCATACCCACCATACCTCTAGATGTGCATTACAATCCTGTATGTATGCCTGTGAGTGTGAATGGATGAACAGGAACTTAATGTCAAGTGCTCCATTGAGTTTTTAAAACACTATGTAAATGCAGCCATATTGCTTCACAAAGTTTGATCTATTTAATCAATTTCTCTCCCAATGTCTTCCGGACCCTTTTATCTTGCTTACTTCCATAAGCTCTAATTTAAACTCATCAAAGTGAATGAGAATCACTGGGGGAAAGTAAATGCTTGTCACGTGAAAGCTTTTGGCTCTATCGAGCACTAAAGTGGCTAAACATTTCGTTAGAAGACTATCATAAATCATGGTTAAGATACATAACCACGAGTAAAATTTAATTAACCATGTCTTTGATAACGCTATGTAATTGGATCAAGGCAAGTGAAGCTTCTTTAGTGGAGGGATTTAGAAGTCCCAAAGCTTGCAGTTTTCCCCCCTTTTTTGCTATCAGGATGGGACCCATTTGAGCAGCCCTGAAGCCAAACTAATGGAAATAATGAAATGGCTTATTTATCCTCGTTCCACTGGGTGACATTTGTTGGGCCTTGGCAGCAAGACATCTAACTAAAGCATAATGTAATTTCCCTCGAAGGAGATTAGATTAGAATGGCCTAAACCATATGAGGCTCTGGATTTACAAGTCTGCATCACATTTGAATTTACCAAATATTAGCCATACAGGAGAATTGTTTTTTTGGGGGGGGTTTTTTCAGGGTTTGGTGAAATAAATTCTTCAATTTTATTCAGGTATATTTAAAAATCATTACTGTATTTCTGAATTTACATCGTACAAGAAAAATATATATAGTATTGAGTATAAAATAAATGATATGTATTACCTAACTCCACTGTTTTTGGATCTTACATCTAATTGCAGCCGTGATAGAATGTGCTGAGTCAAATCCAGCATCTATATACCTAATTGGAACTGGCTAATTTGTTTCCAATAACATCCTAAGGCAACATCTAGTCTCCTTCATTTATGGCCATTTCAGGCAAAACGTCCAAGTGTGTTAATCCCAATGAAGTTCTCAGTGACACGGTTTGAAGGAAAACGTGATTTCGAACAAATGAAAGTTTGCAGCTCTGGGGCATGTTGTCACTTTGAGGAAAGCCTGTTAGATCCCACAAAGGGGTGTATAAATGGGGCATTTAGTCACAGGAACAGCTCTTGGCTCGGCGGGTTTTTGGGATGGGACCAACATGGACGCCCATACGTTCACTTGCAGGAGGAAAAAAAATGTAGGTACGTGCTGCTGTGTGTTGGCTTTGTAAAAAGGATTTGGTATGGTTTTGGAGAGCATGTTGAAAAGGAGTGTTCAATGATATTCCTATGGGGGTTTATTTGTCCTGCTCAAATGGGTGCTTAGGCCTGAAGATTGCAATGTTGTATAGTCACATAATCAAATCATATTACTTGTATTCAGAGATATAAATGAACTAAACTTAACATTTGCTTCTTTTTACTGGACACTTTATTAGCTGGACATTGAGGTAATGAGTGGTTATTCTATTATCTCAAACCACTCTGACCGTTCAACAGAGTTTTTATGCCAATTGGATATTGTATCTTCAAAACTAGGTTAGGTGAGGTTACACTTTATTGCCCCCGTAGGGAACTTTGTCCTCTGCATTTGACCGCAGTGCAGCGCCCGGGGACCCATCTCTAGATTTTTAGTCAGTCACCCAGACACGGGGAGAAACTTGCACACAGAAAGGCCCTGGTGCCCGGTCCTGGACTCATGTAGACCATTCATTTTTTAAATACTCACACAACCACGCCATGTTTAAAGTCACTTTTCTGATTCTTGAACTTAGATAGGTTTGTCTTGAACATAGGTGCATGAATATATATGTATATATATATGTATACATAATAAAGTGAGTGTATATACAAATACATATGATCTTATCCAACCCATTTTTTATTGTTATGCCTGATTGTACTGTTGGATTGTTGCTCTTTCTTTATATATTCTTATTTAGATGTTGATGTAATTTGTGCAGAAAATAGAATACATGCTATAACCAGAGCATTATAACAAGTGAGAGACCAGAGTATTAGGCTGCAGTTGAACAGCCATTGTTGAGCTGACAGTGTCCGCTGCTGGCTGAAGCACTAACTGCACTGTGTCCCACTGGGCAACAGCACGTCGGGACACTTTCACTCCCCTTGGTCTAGTCAGGCCAGCGTCTCGCCACCACTGTTTAAGAAATAGTGAGCCTTCTGCTTGGTCAATGTATTCTTTTTTTTCATCTGTTAACCTATATCACTATTCTATACGTGCACTATGTATATACATGTTCACAGGTATTTATATAGTTTCAACAGGTCATAGCAACACTGTCAAAACGGATCTAATTCGACATTGCACTGTTGAGCTGTCCTCCCAAATGTTTAATTACATCCATAAACAGCAGATGGCTCTCTTGAGTTTTAATTTCTGTGGCGGGGGTACTTGAGATTATAACCAGCCCAGCACAAAAACAAAATACAAGCCCTTTCCTGTATACTTCTCTTCTGAAGCGTACACACCTTTGGCTATGGACATAATGCACTGAATATAGGCTGTGATTGTGTACATTTGACTTCCACCACCGCTGTTGTAAAGGATACCGTGGCGCTCTCCAAGGTGCTGAATAGAGGCTGCACTAAGGCGCCATGGGATCCACTCCGGTTTAAAGACCTATATAATGTGGAAAAACATGTGCGTAAAAACACAACAGGGTGGAGTTTTTTTTTTTTTTCAATGAGGTTTATCGTGTGGCATGTGAAACACCTCAAGCAGCGTTTTGCAGCCCTTTAGGGAGTGTTTGTGAGGAGGGGAACGGTGTAATGACTTGTTGATGGCATAGATTTGTTGATGTGGGCTTTTTTAGACAGTCTGACTGCCTCGCGTTATCGGTTGAGCGTGGGATAGTGCATTATACTGCAACAACATATAAAAGCGATCCAGCAAGGCTACTGGCCCCATTTAGACAACTTTAGTGGCCAGCTGCTTTCATTCCGTTCTAGTGTCCGCTTCGACTAATCGCTTCTCCATTGAGGCTACAACATGTGACGGGCATATACTCACTATCACTAACCGTAAAATGACACAAATTGGATACACAATATAGAGGATTTTTTGCAACAACTACTAGATTTCAAATTGTATAATCAACTTTATTGCGATGGCGTTTCATGTCTAGTGTTCACGCTCGCAAGGCTTCGGGTTTTTTTTTCCAAACTTCCCTTTCCCTCCCTAGCTGCAGCTGCTCCTGTCGCTGCTGCTGTGCGCCTTCACTCGGCTGCTCGTCTTCGTAGGAGGCGCCTGTATCCCTCGCTCCTCTCTCATATACACACACACACACGCACATGCACAGCCCTCAACACCGAATCGCTGCTGCTCACAGATCCTCGTGTGGAAGCGTTAAATAGGCGCATGCGAGAAGAGCGCGCGAGTGGATCATGTGAGGAGGTGCCAGTTTTGGACGGTTTTGAACACTACAGTTGTGAAAATGTTGCAGAATTTTCCGTCAGTTTTGGCGTCGTCTTGACTCCTGACACAGGGATTAAGAAGCATGATTTGATTTTCTCCACGATGTTGAAGATGCCGACAGATGTCATGTAGTTGGACAAACACAAACGTTGGCTGTAGAGAGTGCATCACTTTTTGACACCTGCCGTCGCGGTACAAGGAACGCTTCGTGGCCGCCACTATGGGACTGTGACCCGGGCTGTGAGCTCCCACAGGCGTTGTTGTTGTAGCGCCTGCGTGCGCTCCGTGTGCGCGCCGGGTAGACGGTCACATCGCTTGAGCCATGGCCGCGGCTATTGCGAGCGGGCTCATCCGACAGAAGAGACAGGCGCGCGAACAGCATTTGGATCGGCCCTCCACAAACCGCCGGAGGAAGAGCCCCAACAAGAACAAGGGGCTATGCAACGGGAACCTGGTCGACATCTTCTCCAAAGTGCGCATCTTCGGCCTCAGGAAACGGAGACTACGAAGACAAGGTCTGGCAACTTTAGTGTCCCTCACACATTGGCTGACTGGGATATGCTATTGTTATGTTAAACTGTATTTGTAACATTTAAAAATCATATTTCTAACCGTAAAAGTAATTTCAACGTGAATTACTAGTTTTGTAGATTGACCTTGTTAGCACATGTATCTATTGTAGCTGCAAACAAGTGTCACTGGCAGCCTTTCACATGCAGCTGACAGCTTCATGAGGACATGTGTTTTATACAGGCTTACCATGATATGTGTTAAAACACATTGAGATGTAGATATAGAAATATACACGAGCCAAAAAATGTGAAATCAGTTAAATAAAATCACAATCTCTCTTAAATTGTCTTTTTTAATTTTTAAACCATCAGAAAACCAAAGCTCAAATCATTCGATTTAATAGTCTCATTCCACCAATGTCATGATCTCATTTGCTCCAAAATGTACAATATCCAAAGAGCACTGTCAAATGTTTTAGATCAGACATAGACACTGTCCCGTATTGTATTTAAATCAAAACTCACAATTATGAAATCTTTGTTAATGTAAAGTATAGACATTATCATCAGGTATGGAACCTGTTGCACTGAAATAAACCAGCTCAAGCTAATTAATTTTAGCGTGTATTTATACATATGTCCTGCAATTACTTATAACACTGATATGTAAGTGTAGTATTATAATACTGATAACATAGATCAAATGTCACTAAAAGAGTATTCCTATTGTACAGTAATGTATTGGCCCACAGAGGACACATCTGGACATAGGTCATTTTGACGCCATCATAATCGGCTATTATCTGGGCTTTGTGTGTTTTGCAGTTCACATGTATCTGTTATCCATGGTTTAGAGCACAGTGTTTTTAATACAAATCTTAATCTTTGGACACCATATCTAGGCCGCTCCAAAGAGAAAGGTCTTGCACACATGTGGTTATTTCCCTACTCCAAAATAACACTATTCAGACAGAGTAAAGAATACGCTGAATTTGATCTGAAGTGATAGATCAGGAGACTAGCCCCGGAGGAGATGACATCACAGCTGTGACAGCCATTTTATTGAGGAACCTGGAAATACCCTTCTTTGGTCTCAAGCACCAATAGCAGCAAAAGAGTAACATAATGAAACTGTTTGCCGGTATCATACATCTCCATGTTACTTTGGGTTTGTATGCTTATAAAGACTGCACTGTGGCTATATATTTAAGCCATTTCCCACTATGGGTTTGTCAGGGTGTAGGTGTCTGTATAGTCTATCACAATATTCCCCTAAGCCCGTCTATTGATCTTCTGAGAATACCACCAAGATTAGCTATTGTCATGAGCTACCGCAAACTGGTGCTGACATTAATGCTTCATCAAGATGGTCAGATAAAAAAAATAAAAATAAATTTGACTGCCAATCATGGGGCTTTTGTTTGGATCTATTATCACCCCAAGGATATGAATCAGGACAGATGACTCTCAATCATAGAGCTTGATTAGCAGCACACATTTTGCGAAATGAAGTGCAGTCTGCTGTGTTAATTACAATGCACAGATGTGGTGGTGCTGGCCTCCTTCAGAACACTTGAGATGAGAATATGTGAGCAACATTTTGAGTGTGTTTCATTCCAGCTCTATTTTTCACATCATCCTTGCATTTTGATAGCATTTGCGAAAGCCACTGATAGCACTGATTTTTGACAGATTAGATTTGAGTTTTGTAAATCCTATTATATTCAACCCGAGATGCATGACGCCACAAACAGCAGCTGGGGTATTGCCCGTATAATCTGTATGCTCTTTCTCCAATTATCTCACCAGATTAGAGGCACATATCATTAGATCATGTTACATAGATCACACAGCCAGATTAGCCGGGTTGACCCATTTGATATGACTGTCTTCTTTGGCTTGCTGTTTGTGTTAAATTGGGTTGTTTTTGTGATATCAGAAAGCGTGATATCTGTGTAACAAGAAGGTATTGTTATCAAAAAATTGATCTGACAAAAAATCACAGTGTCAAGATAAGAGTGTCAAATCACATGTTATAATCAAATGAATAATAAAAATGATTGAAATAGTAGTCCATGGTTAATGAAGCCTTAAATGTTGCTATATGTGCTGTGTGCCCTAGTGTTAAGGGTGTGGTTATGCATCAGTCAGTTTGAATTTTCAAGTTTGTGTATATGTCTATGTTTATTTTTCTTGCTCAAATGTGGGAATATTTAGGGGGTTTCCTTCCAAACATCGGAAAATCCCTTCTCCTTGTCCAGAAACATCTAAAGTGGGTCAGTCCGGGAAGTCTGCAGCTGCGTGTCCTTGTGCCTCTGTCCTTACTGCTCTGTTTGGCTTGCCCTGGAATGAGCATCTTCACATATGACATGACTCAAAAAGGGGAAACAACCATATGTGACAGTTTCATGTATATGCAAAAAGGAACTCGGGCTGCACTTATTTAACATCTGATATTTCTTGAAGCTTGTTGTTTGCTGAGGAAACCCCCTGCTGCTGGCAAAGCAACCATTCCGTCTCCCTGGAAACAAAGCGACACACGGACAACATACAGCAATCGTGTTAAATGTTGTAAAATGCTAATAATGGGTTTGATGTGGAGCGTTGGACTGCCTCACAGGTTGCAGGGTGATGAATAGACAGGCAGAAACACAGCTCAAATGAAGTATTCAGACAATGGAGAGAATAGGCTATATAGAAAAGTATAGGCAGTTTTTAGGGTAAATTGTGCTGTGTCATTATATCGGCGAAAACAGCGTGTCGCCGATATTATGGAATCACGTCGGTGTTCGTCCGCGTCCGCATCCGCGTCCGCGTCCGCGTCCGTAGATCCTAGCTGTGAACGCGATAACTCAAAAAGGAATTGCCGGATCATTTTCAACATTTGCACACAGGTACATACCATAAAGACGCCGAACTGTATCGATTTGGGTACTTCTTCGATGAATATTAAT
>JAVQKC010048744.1:0-10950 GCA_036025475.1 Philypnodon macrostomus | reverse complement strand
CCTTATTTAGACCTGGTTTAGTCCTGATTTATCATGTCCTCTAGCCCTTATTTAGACCAGGTTTAGTCCTGATTTATCATGTCCTCTAGCCCTTATTTAGATTTTGTTAATCCCTGTTTCCTCCTAGTTTAGTCCTGGTTTATTCAGACTCTCTGCTGTAACATTTAGAGAGACCTTTTGCTCAGTGTTTAAGAACAGACATTCATTTTCTCTAAGCACTGTGTAAGCCTGTTTTTTTTCAATTGGCTGTTGTGTAACGATTGAAGATTCTGAGTAATTTGTCAGAGAGGTACACACTGTTGATTTAAGGCTCTTTTAAAAACAGAACATGAGTCAGACACTAAGAGTCACTCACCACAAATATGTTTAGTTTTCTGTCTCGTTCATTTCTTCATTTTGGACAAATTAAAGAAGTCTGGTCACCACAGAAAGTTGAATCCTGGTTTAGATCTGGTCTATGCACTGCTTTAGTTCTGGTTCATGCCCATGTTTAGTCCTGGTTTAGATCTGGTCTATGCACTGCTTTAGTTCTGGTTTATGCCCATATTTAGTCCTGGTTTAGATCTGGTCTATGCACTGCTTTAGTTCTGGTTTATGCCCATGTTTAGTCCTGGTTTAGATCTGGTTTAGTCCTGATTTCTCCCTGGTTCTATCCTGGTTTAGTTGTAGTTTTTTCCTGATTTAAATCCGGGTTTAGTTTTTCTTTAGTCCTGGTTTAGACCTCATATAATCCTGGTTAAGATCTGGTTGTTTCCTGGTTTGTGTTTCTTCTCTTTCCTTTTTGAGGCCATTGCTAAAATTATAAACTCTTGTAGAAGTCTCTCTGGATAAAGATGAAGCCAATGACGAACGGTGTGTCTAAGCACTTGATGCTGGAGGCTGGTTCAGTGTAGGTCTCAGGGAGGAGAGAGATCCCAGCCTGAGTGCCCTGTGAGCGTTGACTACAGCTCACAGAGGCCTGGGTCACTGTTTATCGAGACACATATCTGAACCAGCACTTCTGAAGTTCAACAAAAAGACCGAAAGATGAACAGTGCAATATCATGAGCTTGTTCAACTGTAGTAGGACTGCCAAGAAGAGCACTTATCACAACCGTAGAGATGTATGAACTGCTCAAACGCTCATAAATGCTTTCAAATTAAATATGTGAATATATCAAGGTCTCATATTATGGCTTAAAGCATTTTGAAATGTTGCACATTGCTTAGCACATTTTAGAACTCATCTCTTTAAGAAGCTGCTGGGTTTTTTTCTCTCTTAAAAAAGCTATGCCTGGGGGACCCCCTGTTGCCCACATCCATTTCCGCTACATCAGTGCAGGAGCTGGCTAGAGCATGTGTGTTAGAATTATTACTGTTTAGATGTGGACGTAACATAAGCTAAAAAGCTCAAGAAAGAAAACTTAAGAATAATGAACACCATGATGATTCAGGGTTAATGTCTAATAAAAATCCATATATGTGATATTAATGCAGGTCTTAATTACTTTATTTTGAGAAGTGCCCTAAACTTCCCAGCATTATGTTCAATATAAACTACATTACTGCACAACACAAACTTCCATCAGCATTGGATTTCTTGTGAAGGAAGATCTTGAGACAGTCAGCAACTCTGTGACCTTTCCATGTTGAGCATTATGTCGGAAATATAAATTTATACAATTTTGTACCTTACTGTAGGATTTCCAATGCGTTTGTAGTTGGTCTTTATTGTAGGCACCTCTTGTCTATATGTGAAGCTACAGATAACGTTAAAAAACATTACTACTTATTGATGACTATACATGGTGGGAAAGGTCATCTAGTGTGTGTCTCCAAGTGGAAGCCATGCAACTAAACAACCACAGACCAGGATTTTTAGCTAGGACAATATGCATAATTAAATGAATAATAATGAACCTTAAGATTACCATAAGGCCTTCTACCACCCCCTTCTGTCTGGGCCATTTTGGATTGATTGTCCTTTTCCTTCTGCTCCCACTCTTATTTCAGTTCAGCGTGCATAAACAGCATTAAAATCTACAGCTGTTCTTTTGACACTTACAAAACACTGTTGTATCAATCTGACATGTTTATCTGCGCCATGCTCCGCTCCGGCTCGTCACCACGCCAGTAAACACCAATCTCCCAAAATAATGTGAATAATCGCAGTGATAATCGGGCATAGCTAATGAAATGTGACGTCTAAAAAGCATGACCAGCCAAACGGAGGAGACTGGAACGATCGTCAGGGTTTGTGTACCTCTGATACTTATGCAAATGTGGAGTCACAGGCCGCCATTTTGAAGCAGGAGTAAAATACAGGGCTGCCTGAGGGTGAGAAATTACAGATACTTAATTTACGTTAGTGTTTTATGAATATGAACTTTCGCAGTTCCTACATGAATTTGTTTTTGTGCATCTTGTGTGGGTAGCATACACAAAGTTGCAGTAGTAATAATAATCAATGTTCATTATTCATTCACTCAACAGTCACAAAATAAGGATGGTAAACTACCTCTGTTGCCACATTTGCCCTGGGGCAGACTGATACCACACCAACATCCTCTCTGACTACCTCTTAACACATTTGTACACCAGAGATGCAGACAATAGAGGCAATATGGATTAAGTGTCTTACCCAAGGACACAAAATATACAGGCTGAGTTTGATGGGAATTGAACCTTGAACCTTTGCTTTAGTGTGTAGTCAGAAAAATTTTGAGATTTCAGATTTTTTTTTAATGAAATTACAGAATGTGCAGGGCTTTTCAGTGTATATATAGTGTAAATATTCAGTGTACTATAAAATGGCTCAACCCAGTCCCCCTACATTGGACGGTATCAAATATTCAAGATGGAAGATGAAGTTAACCCACCCTAACCCACCATGAATATCCAACGAGACACATTTTACCGTATATGGAACAAGTGATAAAATATGTAATCCAATAGAGCCAAATTTTATAACTCTCTATCTCTGACGTGTTTACTTTCTGTCATAGTTCTTATTTCTATTATATTTGATTTTTTTTTGAGTTGCAGTAACACACATAAAATACATACCAAGAATATCTGAAAGTCAAAACTGATGGAGAATGTTCTGTTAGGACATATGTGAATAAGACAGTACATTTGTAAGGTTTAAAATGCAATATAACCCATAAATATATATAATATATATGGATAAGTATGACCCGTGCCTAGATTGATATCCTTCTTTAAAGAAATACTGTGGCATGAACATTTTCCATTTCCCCAAATGTACCCAAAAGTCAGATATCTCAAGCTTTTTGTGTTTTTTTGCATTAAAATCACATTTAGATCCTTTCCCAGCCCTATATTCTGTATGCTCCAATACAGGTAAAGTCCATAGGCTCCCAACCCTCCATGACTGTACTGATGGAATAGTTTTGCAGCAGAAGCACGCACACGCCCCATACCTAAAGCCTAGTAATGAGATTTGTAATGTGCTTATATCCCCCTTTTTTCATTCAGCAGAGGGATTGAGAGAAGAGAGGGATTAGGCCTGTATTATCACACTGCAGTGGAGGGACCAGGGGAGACAGAGGTTACCAAAGGAGACTGGACAAGGTTTAGATTCAGAATATAATCCATAGAAGCGACGGATTGAGACTATAAAGAGGGAAGTGAATGTTGTGGGTAATTGTTCGGCGCTTTTTTGCAATGGCACTGAAAATCTCAAATTAGGTGCATGCGCCAATAAGGCCCTCTTTCCGCTTGATGGCCACACCCTATCTAGGTATACTCTTATAATGAACTGCCTGGATCAAATGAGCAGACCAAGAGAGCAAGATCAGTAATCTATTGAGCAAATGGAAACTGAGGAGCAGAGAGGAGAGGCGGGGGTCCAAAAATCCAGAGGGCAGGGGTGAGGATCCAAAAACCAGTCTGAGCACACAAGTAAAAGACGTCACAATTCAATTCAATTTTTATTTGTATAGCCCTATATCACAACACAGTTGCCTCAGAGGGCTTCACAAAAAGAGATGCATGTAAACAATAAACAATAAACAGGGTCATTGCAAACAAATGTGTTATATTATTCCTTTATTGAAAGACTTTTAGCTGGTGCAATGTGGATCAGTGGGCAGTGGTCGAAGGTGGGAGTTCCCTGCTTAGACTGCTGCCTCCGCAACCCGGTTTCGGACAAGCGGAAGAAAATGGATGGATGAAAGACTTTTAACCTTTTCATTCATTTGTTGGTTTCAACTGTCAGAGACAAAACAGTCTGAACAGCATTGTGAAAGTGTGTAGAACGATCATAGGAGTCCAAATGTCAGACCTGAGCTCTGTTTGGAGGAAAGAGAGCTTCAGAAGACTAAATCCATAAAAAAAAACCTTAAGGTTCAGTTCATCTTAATGCCCTCACGGTGGCGCTATGTTGCTCCCCAACAGAAAACAAATGGCTACTCCAACTCTATTTATTCCTTCAGCCATCAGCTTTTAAACTCTATTGGCCTGTAGCCAAAGAGCTCATCTTTTTTATTGTTTTATATAGATCTGCATATTGAGTCTCTGTTGTACTGACAGTGGTCTGTGTTGATGTAGTTTGTGGCTGCATAAGGTTGCTGTATTTTAATTATGTTGACCAGAGAGCTGTAAACTGAATTGCCCTTTTTGGGATGATTAAAGTTGAAGTGTTGTCATTAGCTTCATTCTTTTCAGCCTCCAGATTCACCACAGCAAATAATCTGCCTCCCAGTGAATTTCATCTTGATTTGGGTTTTTTTTATTATTTATCAGAGGCCCTTCCTGGTGGACTTATCTGATTCCCCCGTGTTGCTGTACCTTCAAACTGTTGGTTTTAGCAGGTTTTTAAGTGGTTAGGGCCAGGGCCATGGTTAGGGTGAAGGTTCATAGAAAAGATAACTAGAATGAGGGTCCTGGAACATCAGCAACACAAGAAAATCAGATTGACTTTCCTGATGAAACTCTCCATCCTTATCTAGGCCTGGTACAGGCACAAATAAATATGATTTATATTACATTACATTACATTGCACATTTCTACACACATTTTACAATTGAGTGCTGCCCATCTTCCATAGGACAGCCATGGCCTCACATAAATACACATTTGTGCAAGGTGCTTGAAGTGCCTTGCCTAAGAACATATTGCGTATTGGTTGGTGGTGATTCCAGTTCCAGCTAGTTTATTTTGTCATTAAATGCGTTATGGTTATGTGGTAACCGGTATGACTTGTGGTAAAGAAAGATGTTCACCAAAGCACCAATGCTAAATGGCAGTATTTTGCAGTGTGTAAACCTAGCCTGGCTCACCGAGACAAAGATGTTAGCAGTGTTGGGAATTAACGGAATTCATGTACTGCCGTTACATATTTAGAATACTCATTCTGAGTAACTGTATTTTGTTACAGTTCCTCTTTCATTTAATTGATTGGTATTTAGAATACAGTTACATTGTGGTACTTGATCCTGCAATTTATGCTTCATATTTCACAATGTTAAAAAAAAAAAAAACTCTGCTGAGTCAGCAGTAGCGCACATCGTGTACTGCATGGTGTGGTGCGCTGAGGAGGAGGAGGAAGAGGAGTGTCAGGAGGGTAGTCAAGTCAAGACATGGTACAGAGCACATAAGTCCTGTTTTCTTACCTGTTTGCTCTGTTGTTCAGTGAAAGTAGCTTGTTGGTAGCAGTGAGCTAAAAGCTAAAAGGCTAATAAGCTATAGGCTACAGTTTAACAGAGTTAAAGGTGAGAGTGCCTTTCCTCTGATATGTATAAATAAGATGAGAGGGGAACATGGTAAACAGAACACTAAAGGGACACAAGCTGAATGAGCAGTGCTTAACCCGATGATCTGTCTTTCTTTGCACTGTCCAGAGACATTTCTAGGCTGTATTAATATAGAACTCCTCTCCACTGTATAAGAATGCGGTGCGTCCGTTGTGAACTGACTCTCAATTACTGACCATTCAGGGCAAAACAGACGGAGAAATAATCTTTTAGGTAACAGTTAGGTTTGCCACAAACACTATAAAATATACAGCAACTATCTATGTAAAATAATTTAAGTATTTAAAATAAAGTTACTCTGATTGGGTAATGTAACAGACTATGTTACAAAATCAATTTTAGAGCTTGTGTTCAGTATTCATAACAAAATTAATTTTAAAAGTATTGTTCCAACACTGGATGTTAGTCTGGTCTCTCGTTGATTAAATTCAATTTCAAGGGTAGGGTTTACGATGTATAGTAAACTATTCAGAAACACTAGACATGACACTAAAAAGCCACACATGCATGCACACAGCTTGTGGTTACCAAGGAAGTTTCTATATGACACGGCCAACAAAACTCTTAAACAGCTCCTGATTGGTCTGTCTGCAGAAATGAGGCGGGGCTGGTATACCAGGCTAGTGTAGACCAGGACATAATCAGGTCAAATTCAAGTCCTACCAGACATCTGGACTGCAGATGTCTGAAGAGTTTAGAAAGGCACCTCTACCACAGTTTGAGAACCATCAGGCCTACAGTAGAAGCCTTCTCAAATGCAAAAGACCAGGTTAATCAGAATGCAGACTTGGTTTAAGCATTTTTGTTCTGATATTATTTCCATATGACAATCATCCAAAAGTTCTTAACCACCTTCTATGCACCATCATCCTAACAACTCAACTAACTTTACCCATGAACACAGCCTAAACTATTTTGAAGAAAACTCCCTCAGCCGTATTCAGACTCCGCTCATTCTCCTGATTGAATTATGAGGTGTCAGAAATCCTAAATTTGTGACCAATTTGGGCAAAGGGAATGAGGCTGTCAGCAACGTGAGAAGTATGCGTTTTCAATTTCCCTACAGCCTGCCAAGCCCGTCTTCTCTGCGTGCATTTTTTTATATCGCTAATTGAACAGTGGCCGCTCCCCTGCCCACACCGTCACGCATATCTCATCCATCATTGTTTTGTAGGCAGCCATTGTTGTGGTGTTTGGTAGTGGTGTCCTTTCCAGTGACTTTGGCAAAGCACTTCATCTTATTTGTTTGTTCCCTGACGCGGGCCATGATGCACTCAACCAGACCGGCGCATTTAGAAAAGTAGCTAATGTTTAAGTGCTTTATCATCTTACGTTTTAGCTAGCGTGGTGGCGATTCAAAAGGCTAGGGTCGTTTGTCATTTGTAGGGGAGAACGATTTACTGGTAATGTCTAATTGAGTCCGCGTAAGCTTCGAAAACATATTAGGTGATGAAGCGGAGATTCATGATTTTATCCAATTACGAAATGGGAGAATGGTAAGGCAATAAATAATATTAAAACATGTTGTATATTAAAATGGATGTACTGAGAAGTTTATGAGGAATTAAAATACACTAGGTTCACTTACATTCACTTAAAGCAGACGTGGGCAAACTGCGGCCCGGGGGCCACATACGGCCTTTTGGACTTTTTAATCCGGCCCGCCAAGCATTTTCTCATATTTTCAAATGATAAAATTATGACTCATATTGTTATAACCTGCAGTAACCAGTTAACTCCACATCAACATATTGATATTCACTGAGGTCCGATCTAAGGCTGTATGTCTCATTTGTCAGAAATGGTTGCAGTTTACAAAGCTGGCCCACCCCATGTGGTCTTTGGGTCCAAAAGTTTGCCCACCCCTGACTTAAAGCATTATCAAGAAGCCTCAGTGCTCCTGTCCTTCCTATAAGCAAACAGGTTGGGAGTTCAATCCTTGGGCAGTCAACAACAATCTATGTGGAGGCGCAGTGGTGCAGTGGGTAGGCGCTTGCCTTGCAACCAGAGGGTCATCAGTTCGAGCGCACACTGTTGTTGTGTCCATGGGCAAGACACTTAACCCTGCCGTAGGTGCAAACTGGCAGCCAAGCTTCTGTCAGTGTGCCCCAGGGCAGTTGTGGCTACATGTGTGACCGTGGAGTGAATGAATAATGGTTACACAAATGTAAGCCTTGGGCATTGTAAAAGCACAATTTAAATCCAATACATTATTATTATTACGTGTCTTTCTTGTGTTACCACTAGTTCTCTCCAGGTTCTCTGACTTCATCCCACCATCCAAAGACATGGATGTGATATGAATCCATGTGCATTGTCTTTAGTCATATTATCCAAGGTGCACCCTGCCTAAGGCTCATAGTTCCATACTTCCATCACCCATAAGCCCTAATGGGGCTAAAATAATTTTCTATTATCAGGGAAATAGTATTTTAGAGAGTCATACTACATGTTCAGTATTTAGTGTATCTATGTTTTGTATTGTAGAGAGGCATTATATTCTACCACTGCATATGAAATGGCAGTGTTGACCTTTAGGACAGTGGTAAATAAATAAACATACCCATATTGTATTTTTTTTTCTCCAAGTTGTGAACTAGTACAAGGACCCAGGCACTAATTTGAAGTCACTGAAAGTACAACCTGGCTTTTGGAGACTTTACTTACTCAGACCCAAGAGGAGGATGGATTGCTGATTACCTGCAGTTCCATTAGCCAATTAGCAACAGCATCTATGTTCAATCCATCAGAGCATAAATACAAACAAACAAGGACATGATAAAGACAAGGACACCAACAGAGTGTATCCTGCTCTGGCTGGATTTATTATTTAGTGACACTTTTCTCTGTTTGAATGTGTTTTAACTGACTGTGTACTCTATTCATGGATTATAAAAATCTTGACAAGTCATAGTCCTGCTCTATTGTTTAGTTGTCATTTTGTGTGTTGGATTTGCACACTGAAAAAAGTAAGTACTTACAAATTGTGCAGTAATCATTCACACAATTGGTCTCAATTTACTTCAACTCAATGATGTGCATTCAACTCACACGGATTATTTAATTTAAAAAATATTTTGAGATTTCCTAAATTGCAGCAATGGGTAATAGTCTTAAATGCACATATTTCTAGTTGGACAGATTCACTTAAGTAAAATGAGACAATGAACGATCTTTGATGTGAATAGTTAGTCAAAAGGTTTTCTGGTCATGTACAACAAATGTATGTTTGGCTCCTAATTTAGAACTTCAGACATGTTCATTTCTGGAGGCTGCCCCTAATCTCAGAATGCCATGGGCAGGAGTCAGTTAGTTGCAGCGAGACACAACTATTCACTCTTTCTTTCATTCACTAAGAGCTAGTCACTAATTAATGTGGCAAATCTTGTGGGGTGTTCCTCTTCAGCTCTGGTCAAGGGCCCTGCCCAATCTCCACTCTTGGATATGCACTTCCAGAGAGGGTGGATCGATGTGGCCTTCTCTAATAGATATTACCCACAATGCAATTCAATGCGATGTTTTTTTATCGGCGCAACTTTGGTTTCTTAGCAATGTTAGCGACAAGAGCAAACTGGGGCAGATAGGGAGAATTCAAAACCCATTAACAGCCAAACTGAAACGAAAACGTCTATATAAACATACCCTTTATCCCGGTAATAGACCAGCCTGACAGACCTGTCTTATATTATTGTGGCAAAATTATTAAACTTTTAGCTGTTGTTGACTCTCTGATCTCTAGGAGCATCAGTTTAGTCTGCCATGCTACAGTGCACAGTGGTATGCTTGCCTTGTTGCGGTCATAGCTTCAGTGGCAGCAGGTAGGGTCGTCGGAGCGTATACTGTCGTTGTGTCCCTGGGCAAGACACTTAACATATATTAATATTGCCTATGAATGAATGGGGTTGTGTGATTGGTGTTTGGTGGTTGGGGCTGTAGGGGCAGAATGGCAGCCACGCCTCAGTAAGTCAGTGTGCCCCAGAGCAGCTGTGGCTACACAAGTAGCTTACCGCCGCCAGGTTTGACTGAGGAATGAATGAATAATGTTATTGTAAAACATCTTTGAGCGTTGAGAAAAGCGCTGTATAAAACCAATGCATTATAGCAAAAATAGACTGATAGACAGTCTATTCAAAGAGTGAAGAGTGCATTGTCCCAATTGTCTGATTAAAGACATCAGAACGCTTGTGCACAGTGTGTTTAGTGTGGACTTTGGGACAGGACAAATATTTCAATATATATAATAAATATCAAGAGAGGTCAAAGGAAGGAACAGTGGTAAACTTGTGGTAACTACATAAAGCAAAGAATACAGTGGGGTTGGGGGTTGCATATTGAACATACTGATGTGCCTGTATATTTGTAACATTCTAAACTTAATCTTATTGTATCAACTCTCCCTGTCACTTTTCAACTGCAATATTCCCATTTGGTGATGACAGTTGCTTTTTCTAGGCTCTAAGTATGACTGACGCTTCAGAATTCCATTTAAATAGACCAGCGCTCCCAAATCCACCCTGGAATTGTGACTGTGTATTAAGGTCACTGTCCAAGCTCCGAGACTGCACTTATAAAAAACACTCACTATTTTAGCATATACAGTCATGCTTCTGTTGACTTACTTAAAGCATCCTGTAAATGGAAGGTTGTTAGTTCGATTCTTGCTCCAACTTGTGCATATTATTGTTGTGTCATTAGGTAATACACTTAACCCACCTTGCCTATGTATAAATTTGGTTGTGTGATTGGTTTTGACCTGGTGGTTTGATGCCGTGTGGCTGCCAGGTCTCTGTCAGTCTGGCCCAGGGCAGTTGTGGCTATAGAGGTAGTTTACCACCACCAGTGTGTGACAGGGCTGTGCAAATGATTCACTTACATAAACCACTTGAAAGGGTATCTTAAGGGGCTTTGTACAGTGTCAAATAGTTGCCCCCTAGTGTATGAATGTACTTAGTACCCTTCCTAAGATGCATGGTTGCTAGGCTTGGTAACCTCGTACCAGGGCTTGACATTAACACTAGCCAACTGGCCAAATGCTGGTAGATTTTCATTTTGGCTAGTTATATTTTTTTACTCTCACACTGTAAAAAGTGTGGCTTTCATAAAAATTAAAAAAAATTATGTAAGAGGTTGCATCTGACTTTTTGTGTTCTGTCAACTTCAGCTCTTTATTAAGTAATATAAAATATTTAAATT
>JAVQKC010048716.1:0-11849 GCA_036025475.1 Philypnodon macrostomus | reverse complement strand
TATATATACATGTATATATATATATATATATATACATATATATGTATATCTATATCTATAGACAGAAACAGAAAGGCATTAGAGATGATTTATTGAGTGATGAGATCCACATTTGGCGTGTAGTTCCTGTAGTTCCTGTAGTTCCTGTAGTTCCTGTAGTTCTGTAGTTCCTGTAGTTCCTGTAGTCCCTGGAGGACAGACGTGTGCAGGAGGGATCTGCTGCACGTGGATGACTATGCCCCCCCCAGGGCCTAGACACTGGGGGGGGCTTGAGATGACCAGATGAGGCAGAAGGGATGATGCACCCTTCTGAGTGGTACAGGTGGTGATGGGGTGGAGGAGTGTCACGCATAAGCAAGGAGGCCGATTGATTGCGGTTGATTGGGTGGTTTAAAAGCAGCTGGCCAAGCGGGGATAGGCTGAGGTAGAGTTGCGGCTGGTGGAGAGCTGGGAGGAGCTCCAGGTGATAGGTGGAGCGGTTGATGCAGCGGTAGTCTTTCAGTTGAATTTGCGCATAAGCTTCATTAGCGTAGTCTAACTTTGAAGCCAATTAATGCACAGGTCTTCTCAGTCAGTTGGTATGGTACGCCCTGCAGCTATGGGTGCCTAATTAAAGTGAATACATAAAATTAGCTCCTACTTTTGCATAGTGGTAAAGTTGTCCTGCCTCACAACAAGGAGGTGGTGGGTTTGATACCCGAGCTGGGTGACACAGAAGTTAAGTCTGCATGCCTTTCCTGTGATGAGGTCGGTTTTCTCTTCCCCATCTGAAGACATGCATCTTTAGGAGAAATTGTAAATATAAATTACCCCTGGCGAATGAATGAGAGAAAATGACTCTCAAAGACTCATAATGTTTAGTTTTATTTTACCTTTTTGTATAGCTTCATTGGGTAGAACAGTACTGCAGGAAATCAGGGGAAGATGCTGGGTCGAGCATTGTGAGCTCTGTATGTGGGACACATTCTCTACAGGCTGATAAAGACTCATAGTTGCAGGACTAGATATATTGTGATCATTCAGAACCATCAGTAGTTTAATACATTTGTTTTTCATTTTGGTTATTTATTTGGTTCACTTAAAATAAATATACAGTAATTGGTTTTAAATGCAATTCTTCAAAGATATCCAAATATAGCAATTGTCAACAAAAATGGATAATCTAATTGAGTAATTTACATTTAGGCTTTTGGCTAAATAAGCTGTTGATATGCATCTGTTGTGTAGTTGAATATATTATAATCGTTCTTTTGAGAAAACCCATCAAAAACAAAGACTACACAAATGTGAATTTCATTTCCCTTTGGCACTGTCACCGCTCATTTTTGGCACCACGCTCCTCTCTCTCCACCTACACTCCAAGGAAAACCCTGATCCATTCTGATAATTACGGCGCAAAGATAATGTGTAATTACCAACTACTAGACATACTAATTAGTCAAATGCGCCATTTGTATTGCTCATTTAGTTTCCAATTTTCATTTTACAAATAAAGAGTGGCACATCAACTTAGCTCCACGGGACTCTTGGCAGACGTATTAGACAAAACACAGAAATTCCACAAATTGAACTTGATCATTCTTTTGTTAGTGTTTGAGTGACCTGTTGTGTACCTGCCTTCAGCTCAAATAAACCACACCATATTTACAGCTTCATATTGTTGTTACATCACATAAACACCACCTATTTCCATTTCACAAAAAAGAAAAGCGTTGTATCCAGTCGATGCTTGACCCACGGGTCCCTTGGCAGATATAATCACTTGGACAGTAGAAATAATGTTATGTGTCTGCAACTCTGTGAATATAATGAACAGTTAGTGAATGCCCTACGGCTTGGTGCCACCTCCTGAGAATTGGCGATAGCTTTTAGTTATGCAGCTCCATGCGGGCCTCTCCGTTCGTCAGTGGGTATAAGCTGGATGTCTGATTGTGCCCTGTAGACATTGATTGTACCAGTGCCCACTCTCTGCTGATGAATGTAGAGATTGTAATGGGGAGGCTGCTGCTCCGCCTCTGCTGTCTGCTAACTCAAGTGCTCTACCACATACAGAAATACAACAGCATTTATGGTACTGGACAAGGCCAGAATCATGATTCCATCTCAGTGGTGAATACATTTTAGCTGGGTCTTGGAGAAAGCAGGATACTATTTAACGTTCTCCATTTGATTCTATTTGGGTTCATCTTCTTCTTCTCTCACACCAACTAACTTAATGTCCTCTTTCACATCTATAAGTCTCCTTTTTGGTCTTCCTCTAGGCCTCCTGTCTGGTAGCCTTAGACTCAACATCACTTCTACTGATATGTCACTTAATACACCCTTGGAACTTGTCCAATTATAAAAATGTCAAAGAAGTATTACAATTGTCAGTATGTCTATCCATATGCAGTCGCAATTTGTCTTCCAGATGAAAATTCAAGCTGTGTAATTCTTGGTTCACATAAGAAACTAGATAGCACTCCACTAATGCAGCTCATTTCCACGGATCACTCCTCAAATGTAATCATCTGGTCTTTGTGTAATTTCTGACCTTCCCTGTAATTGTCATCCAAATCGGTGCAGTATTGTTTGAGTAAAGTTGCTAACGGGGACCAATCATTGATCTAAATCTAAAAAATCTTGGATCCAGACGGTAATCCGGATCATTCCCAAAATGTAATCAATTGTTTCTTTTGTCATTTCTGACCTTCCCCGAAAATGTCATCCAAATCTGTACTTTTTGCAGAAAGTTTTTTTTTTGCAACGCTATTCTTTGAAAAAAATCATAAATCCAGACAAAGACTAACTTTGTCTGACTAAGCCAAGTTTTGCAGTTGTGGCATTTAAGAATCTGGTACTACAGCCTCTGAATAGCAGATTTGGCCTTGTAGATGCCTAGAATTCAGCCATGACAGATCTCAAGTTGCACCTCTGCACCTCAACTTTTATATGCTCCCGGGGCCCCCTACAAAATCCCATACCAGTGCACACAAAAATAACCATCCAACACCTCCTAGACATCCGCAAACTCCATCTGCAAGCTCCAACGTGAAGCAACACCTAGACGTACAAATAATGAAAATACATCATCCTCTTGGTGAGAAAAATTAGGATTTACATAGCCTGGTGTTTGCTTGTTTATTTGATTCATATTTTTACATTTCATCTTAGCAGTGTAGACTTGGGAATTCAATATGTTTGAGTAATAATAAGCAGACACAGCCTATGGACATCATGCAGGATTAAGTGTTTCATTTTCCAAGCACCCAGAAGGGACATAATGAAGATGTAGCTGTAGAAGTTATTTCCAACAGAGCCACTGTGTGTTGTACATAGTGCGAGCTCAAACAGCATCTTCAATTAGGCAGTGAAATATAACACTCTTAACACACACAGAAATGTAATGTTATCTCTCCTATGGTTTTCATCTTATTCTAAAATAAGATTGCAAGTTTTCAAATTTCTCTTGCAGTTTGGCTTATTTGGAGATTTTAAACCATTTCTTCTGAATCTACAGTTTTGATGAAATGAGACGTGTTGAAGATGGTATTAAGTGCATTTAGTTATTGGGTTGTGTGCTGATGTATTATGCATGCGTTGTTTTACTTCCTTCACCTCCAGTGTGTTACATCCAGTACCATCTTGCAACTAGCACATTCCTAAAGTAAAGTGGTTGGTTTTGAGATGCTTTGGGGGTTTGATTCCACACAGTCAGAATATGTTAGGTTCAAAATTGTGTTATGACGGTTTCTTCAGGGAGGGCAGAAATATGTCAAGGGCACGTGCAAAATATTCAGGTCTGGAGCCAAAAAAGGACTTTTCCAAAAGTTTACAATAGTTTAATACATTAAAACAAGTGTACTGAATGACATGGCTCATTGGCAGAGCGGTAGTCCTATAAGAGGGTTTGCGGTTCAAATTCCTCTCGAAACTGTGTCCTTGGGCAAGACACTCAACCAACGTTGCTTATGTATCAAAGTTGTTGTGTGATTGGTGGTGATCAGTGAGCCTCATCAGTAGTGTATGACTGTGGCATGAATGAATAATGGACTCAAAAATATGAGCACTTTGAGAAAGCCTTGAGGCATTGTAAAGCGCGGTATAAATCTAAACCATTATTATTAACTTTGGAACGTACTCAAACAATAAAGTATAATTAGACTAAAAGTAATCACTTGCAACTACAGAATAAGGCACAGAACTGCCCATTATAAACCACATAAAGCTGAAGAACAATTCCATAAATGTACCATACTAATAATGAGGTCTATATAATGTAGCAGATGGTAGTCACTGGCCATCATACAATGTTGGTTATATGTAGACTGAACAGTATCCCACAACGTTTTCTGTACTGTACTCACTGTGTTATGATGACAGTTTCTACCTAAACCATTTCTGACATTAATGGTATCTTATCATTTATGCACGAAAGAAAATCCAGTTGTCTCAAAAAGCATACATAACTTTCATCTGCTTGTCCCATTTGGGTTTGTGTGTGTGTGCAGCTGGCTGGAGCCTGTCCCAGGTTCAATTGTTAGTTAGTGGCAAGCTGACACTTTGTGATATACAGTGACAGACATCCATTCATAAACTATTTTCAATTCACCATATAATACAAGCATATCTCTTAAGGTTGGAGAGATCCCTACGATACAAAAGTACATTATGTGCCAATTCAAGCCTACAATCTAATCAAAGATCTAACTAATATTTTCTTTTATAATTACATTAGACATTAATTATTTTTGGAGCTATACTTGGCCAGACTCCTAGTTCACCACAAGCAGACAGACATAAAACATAATTAAAACCCAAAATTATATGAGGCAAATGAGAGCATTACTTCTCTCTGTCAATTAATTTCGGGGCTCTTTAATTTCTCTGTGGTGCTAAATCCCATTGACAGCTCATCACATTGACCCACTGTAAAGATCACAGTAGAATGTTTTATGTGTGTGTGCCTTTAATATTGGTCAGATGAGGTTTATGTTGTCAGCCTGCTGTCATATCCATAACAGCCAGAGACCTCTGCCTGAAGCTTTTTATTATCAGCTGTCATCTGCCCAAACAAAAGGCTGTAAACAGTCTCCGCTCAGACTTAAAACAGGGATATTGGCCTTTTTTGGTTTAGAGAAAATAATCCCATTGCAGTTTTTTTTTGCCAGATTTTGACCAAAATGAAGTGCTCGGGTTGCATTAAAAGTTGGTTAATACTATAAAATGGGGAAGCAGCTCTGTCTTCACTTTTAGGCTAATGTCCCAATGCATCATGGTGAACAGGAGTAATGGTGCATTTAATTCAAAATGACAAGTCTGAATTTTAACTAGAACTTACCCTGAAGTTTGAACATGACCAAACTTTAACTTCTATATATTTCAGGTGACTGCTTCATTGGATTACTGGACATGTGTATTATATTATTAAATTGAACAGCATTGTCCAAACTTTACTGGTAGACACTTTTGGCTGTCAATATACTAACGGGCTTAATGCGTCATGGGGGCATTGTGTCATAAACAGTTGGCATAGCTTTGGATTTGAGTTTGATTTACCCTTGATAGAAAAAATGGATGCAGATCAAACTACTTCAGAATGCAAATGGATACACATACAATTAATCAGAGAGCACCAACATGCATAAACAGCCTTTTGACCAACTTAAACTAACCAACAAAAACAAGTAAGCCATAAGAAGCACAACATGTAAAACCCTTCCTCCATATGGGTGGATTTTGGTGGATATAAAGTGAATGTCTGCATACTTAACACACTTTGGAAAGTGAATGGGTCTGGCTATAATTGAGCACATTGAAAACAAACAGAAACATTACTACAAAGTATATATTCTTTTGTAGCTTTCATTTGCATACAATTGAAAACAGACTTTTTCAGCTCCACAGAACCTTCAACCTGGCAAAAGCCAGAATGCAGTGTGCTACACATTATCGATCTGAGACTGCTCCCGTACAAAACGTCTGAAAAGAGGGACTCCGACTGATATGACGTAGCCAAACAAGGAGCTGTTATTATTTACTTTATCGTTGTGTGATCTTTTAAAAATGGTTTTGTAGAAATAAAGCAGCATATATCACATTTTCAGCGTTCCCATGTTGCTAATACATTTTGCAAAAAGGCTTGTTGTTGTCTGCAAACCTAAAGCCCACCTACACAGGGCAATACTGCCACATGATTGGTTAGCACCACCAGTGGTGTTGAGTGGCCAGATCAGAGCGGTACAAGTTTTTGCGAGTTTAGAAAACTACAAAAATCCAGCTTGCAGCCTAAGGTTAGTGTTACTTGCCTTGAGTCAACAAACCTTTGGACTGCCTGACCACATGTTTTCAATTTCAATCCAAAGTCTTGCAAGAAAGCTTTCAGGCAAATCTGTATTTTGTTTCTATATTTGTAAAACAAAAACATTTAACCAACCCTTTTGTATGACATTAGGTATACCCCGATACAGCAGCATCTCTCTATATGTTCACAGGATCCACAGTTTTGAATCACATGCATCCACACTACTCGTTTAGACAGAAAAAGTCTTGTGTGCAACTCTTGAGAAATTGCTGGAGTACAGTTCAAACTCTTTGTTTTGTGCTGGTAGAAGTCAGCCAATTATTTTTGTTAGCACAGACAGTTTTTCACTGTGGAAAATGTACTTCAACAATTGCCAAGTTTCTAACCAGCATCGGTACAGTAGCAGAAACCACAGAAGCATATCTCGGAGTATAAATCCTACAAAGCTCTAAGTATCTGGAACTGTGTCTTCTAAAGGTTTCTCTTGCCTCAGTTGGTTCCTCATTGTCCACATTAGATACTCTGCCAGTCAGCAGACCACAGCGCTGTCAGATTGATGTAACAGAGCTGGATGCTGAATAGTGGTCGTGCACCTTTACCCCGAGCATCAACGAGCCATACATTCACGAAATGAAAGAAGACACCGGTCAATATCTTTAGAAAGAGCACCATTTGCAGCAGGTAGACGGGCAGACACAGGTTTGTATGCCTTTCTGTGTCTCTAGGTGTGTCTTTGACCTTTCTTATGTTGAGTTTAAACCAACAGGCTTCCTTCACTGAACACTGCCCTGTATTGGATTGGATTGTGTTTGACCTGTTGACCTCTTCCCTTTTTTCATTCTTTAGAGATTGTTAGAGATCAGCACAATTTGTACATGCATATGCTTGGCTCCACATTAGGGAATCTTCTTTAGTCCTGGGCTTAGGCTTTTATTTTACAAGAATATATTCTTTTTAGTATGTCGCTCAAAATGTTATCACTTTGGTATAGTCCTGGTTTAGAAAATACTGTATTTTAGCACCTGATGCTATATGATGCATCGAGCCAAGCTGACCACCCACATCAAAGGCAGAGGCACTAACCAGGTTACTAAAGTCTATTTTGCCCAAAGGTTAAACGCTCCTCTGACATCACCATTCCACGTACAGTGTGTTTATCCAAATAAAGTCATGTTGTTTTACGAAGGACCGTGAGCCATACCAAGGCAGATGGCTGCAGTTATCGGTGTTGGAGAAAACGGCACAGACATTATCTTGACGCAAAGCCTGATTAAATGATTCATTCTTTTGCAGCTGTCGGCATATGGCCCCTGTCACTCACTGGAATAGTCCACAATGTACCACTATTGATTTGTCGGCTGCCGTGGCCCATGGGAAACAGATAATCCAATCACATGTGGGCTATGCCTCTGACATGAAAAACACAATTTAGCTGCTGCAGTGCTCGAAGCCTCGGGTGAATCACTCAGACATTCCTTTATTTTCTTCAAATGTGTTTTTCAGTTTGACAATATATATTAGACCACTGATAATGGCAGTTTTAATTACTCACTTTGTAGTCATTAGTGCAGTCTCCTAAATTAATATATTGCTTTCTGTAGTGAAACAATTTATAGTGCCTTAATTTCAAAACCTCAGATTTATTTCTTCATAACGTTTTCGAAAGACGCCTGAAGGCAATGACTCAAATGACAGAAATCAACACTTAAAGCTGTAAAGTTTTGCATCATAACTTTCTCTCTCACATTTTCTTTCAGGTTTTTTTTGTTATATTGAGACATTTTGTGAAATAATTGGATAGACTTTCGAAAGGTTAGTGCAGCACTCAGCCTCAAGTGGAATATACCTGTGCTCAGAAAAGTTTAGCAAAATCAACTGCTTCTGGTGATCTCAGACCATTTGTGATATTGAACAATCTTTTATCAAAGCCAAACCAGCCATGATCTCTTGTGAAATTGCTGTCAAAAGCTGCTCTGTAGAACACACAGTAACCTCTGGGGCTCTCGTTCACAGACTACATGTCAAAGAATGGGCTTCAGGAATACAAGACAAATGGGCATCTACTGATGTGCTTCCTGACTTTAGTGTATTGCTCAAATCTTGCATTATACAGAGGGAAGTTTTGTAAATACCAACATTTTATACTGAATGTGAAATCAGGGTTTTTCCATGCAACCTTGCATTCAATCATCATTTGCTGTAGCTTCATTTTGGCCCTCTGAGGCTTCTGTAGTTGGTAGAGTACAGTACAATATACAATTATTTTATAAACCATGACATCACTAGTTTACTTACATTTACGTTTTTTGAAAACATCTATAACAGTATTTAGATATTATATACACAGTGACACAAACAATTCCTGTATAGGCCTCAGGCTCACTGTACAGCGTTACAACCCTAACCCCCTATAAATGTATATAAATTGCTGGGTTGCAGGTTCTTGAATATGATGATGTCATACCCTCAGATGGGGGGCAGGGGCCAGATTTCTGTATAGAATCTGATAATTTGTATTAGTGACAAGGTCCATTACCCCCCTATCCAACCACACACACATTACTGTAATTTTTCTCCCATTAAAATGCATAGAGCTATAGAATGTTGTGACGTCACCCCAGCAATAGGCCTCATGTTCACTGTACAGCGTTCCAACTCTGTTAGGTCCATACTTTTTACTACTTCATACATACTAGTTTTGAACTAGTTAACATTTTCAGTGGCTTTCAGAAAGGTCACAGAAACCAAATTAGATTTTTTAATGAAGATATGTGAAAAGTATGTAAAGGTCACATTCAAGTTTAATAATACGTTTTGTATATACCACAGTTCAAAAAAACACTTCAATGCACACACTGGTGAGATAAGCTTATTACATATAACATTCATTCAGTCCATTGCATTGGTGTGAGCTGATGCAGCCTCAATGGAGAAAACTAATCCACTCCTTTAGAGCTGTTGCCATGTGACCAGCCTGTGCCCTCTGCCTGGCTGGCCCTGCGCTTGTGTGGGACGGGGGCAGGTGGCACCCCCTCTAACATCTTCCCTGCTGCTGGAGCCTGTGATAAATGTGTCTGTTTGATCGGCCTGTCACCTTCATGTGTGGTCTCAGTGGGTCCACGTGCGTTACACCACAGCGACTGCAGAATCAGCAGCTGAGGTAATGAAGCTGAGAAAATGAACAAATTCACTGCTGGAGAGTCAGAACTGTTTCATATCAGGAGGAATTTCTAAAAGTTCAAATCACAGCTCATCACAAAGCAACTTGTGGCTAGAAAAAAAACACACGTTGTGGTCTTATTTAGGAACAATAGGATTTTCAATGTTCGTAGGGCAAGGCAAACTTTATTCGATTGCAACAACAGGGCAATTTGTCCTCTGTATTGGACCTTCAGTGCCACTGGGGCAACCTGTCAGGAGCAGGCGGGCAACCTCAGTGCAATACCTGCCTGAGGACCATTCTCCAGATCTTGAGCCAGGATCTTAATCAGAATGTACCTACACAAAAGATTAGTCTCTCCTTTTCCATCTACTTCTTTTATCTCACACTCATTAAATCCAAAAGTCTCAACTATTGCCGAATGTGCTTTTCACACCACAAACAAAATGGACATATCACCTCCCTGTTAATGGACCAAAGATTGCCCATTTGGTAACGAGGTTGTCTTTTCATTTTTTTAAATTACAATATACCAAAAATAATTCACAACATGTATTGTGTACTCAAAACCTAGGCTTATTCTTCAATGCAAATATTTGTCTTTTTATATCAAGCATGCCATTGTCCCGTACTTTTCTTTATCCAGTTTTATAATGTAGGCACTAATTTAAACTACCCATCTTATACTTGACTTGACTTCTAATTCTAAGACCTTTTTAAAATGTTGTACATATGGAATGTTCAGAATTCCAGAATGTAGGCAAAATTTCATTAACTTGAGAAAAAAGTATAGTTTGTGGTGAGGGATAGAATCATTCTGAGCATGCAATGAAGAAACTATTGTGGTCATGTGGAGGACTTGTCCAGTAAAACCTACAATTCAAGACTTTTGCCACCATCCAAAAGTCTAATTGATACTAATGTGTACATTAAATAAACATACAATGTGAGGTCCATTCACTAATGTTTCCTAACCAGGCTCTGTCACTTCCCCAAACCATCTTGATTTTTTATATTTTGTGATATTTCATGCTAAATGCTAAATTCTCTATTGAAAATGTATTATGGTCTTGCCTCCAGTTGCCTCCATTACAGAATTTAGAACATTCTGTTTACAAGCGTTGAAGCGATCCATTAGGACCTCCATTAGCCATTGCCATGACAATGCCTTTCACATCCACATTATAAAAACACAACATTTATTACAAAACAGTGACAGTATATCACATTGTATAAAATGAGTATGTCAAATCTTAATTTCATATTAATTCATGCACATTTGCAGTATTTATTCATATATATATATAACAGATTTACAGATTTAGCACATGATGCCGTCAAATATTTAAACAGAGCTCTTTTAAAACACTTTTTTTTATTGAAAAGATATGAGGGAAGGGAATTAAGTGTTTTCATTGTTCTGTAAATAAACGTTTTTTGTCCAGCATTGCTATTACATGGTGGAAGAGTAAAACAACCATTTATAGAACGTCTTGTGTTAAAATTATGCAAATTAAAACTGTCTGTAACAGTCGCTGTATGGGTGATGCCAGTCAAGAACCTTAAAACAAGACCTGCCAACGGCTCAGATCAGGACAATCAAAATTCCCATAATAAAAGTATGTCCATTATTTATTAACTATACCTATTTTATTTATATATATCCTTTTTTGAGACTTTTGAGATATTCAGTTGTGTTGCTATGGTTACATGCTAATATCTAAATGGATGCATGTCAATCAAAAAAAGTATTCTGGCAGAATGTGGTATATGGATGGATGAATGGTCTTTCTTTTTATGACATATTCTATGCACATTATAATTGTGTTTATTCACATTTTTTATTTTTTTTTATTTTTTGTCATGACTATTTGGATATTGAGTTGTTAGTTGCCCCTAATGTATATTGATGGAGTACACCGCAGCATACGTAATCTCCATCCATCTTAATTACAAGGACCTATGCGCATTGACTCCGGGCAGGTTTACTCCCATTGTGAAACAAATGTACAGCACTGTGCAAACCTCATCTCTATAGTAACACACTGGGCTATGGAGAAACCTCTGTCAGCTCATTATAGAAGGGGCAGAGTGAGATTTGTCAATGCAGCTCTTGCTTCCATCACCCCAAGACAATTACAGTGAAGTATTGCTCTCTTTGCAGTATCCAGCCTTCTATGCCCCCAAACGGCCCGCACCATTCAGTTACAGAAATCACAGTCAAGCAGCTCTCTCAATCATACACACAATTAGCTGGATTATTCACATGGGCATACAGTAGAATTGAATGGTAATTATATCGGCGAAAACAGCGTGTCGCCGATATTATGGAATCACGTCGGTGCGCGTCCGCGTCCGCGTCCGCGTCCGCGTCCGCAGATCCTAGCTGTGAACGCGATAACTCAA
>JAVQKC010048702.1:0-11448 GCA_036025475.1 Philypnodon macrostomus | reverse complement strand
GGAGGTCAGGTATATTTGACAGCCTCTAACGTGCACATACTTTGCCCGATTAGGCTCTAACCTGAAATACCTAATGACCCCCCGGCCCTGAACACATCTGACTGATATGATGGCAGTTAACTCTATAGCGCCCCCTATAAACTGAAAAAAGAATGCAGCTTTAGGGAATTTTCTAAATTTGGCAAAAACATTCTACGGGGCAGACGTATGGGGATATACCGATATACACCTTGCTGTCGGGGATGATAGCACAGGCCTAGTTTAAAAAGGTAATTAAAAGTGTGGCGTGTAACAGTAAAGTCCATTAATCATGATATTATCACAATATTCAGTTTGCACGATGACACGATTATTGGTAACTATGACGACATATCGATACACACTATTATGATGCATGTATTTATTCATAGCACTTACTGTATGACCATATTATCCACAATATAGATGATGTTTGGCTTTATGTGCAGGTGATGCTGGCTCCTTTGGTCGACATTGCTCTGAAAGTCTCTCAGCTTCACGAGCGAACCGGACGCACTGGCCCCACTGTGATCACATGATCTGCCTGACACACCGCCTTCACGTCACCCTCGGCAACAGGATACCTCTCTGCTCTCTGGGTGAAGCGTCCCATCAAAGCTGTCCTTGTTTCAGAAACTGGTGCTTTCTTTGTAACATACCTTCAGTAGATACAATACTCTTCACTCATCATAGAAGCTAAATACATTAATCAGCATAATCATGTTTCTGTGTACTCACTGTATACATTAGCAAGAGCCCTCTATGTCTGTCAATGTTACACTGCCGTAATGTATTAAATGAGTAGCTCAATCACTGGCTTTAGTAGATATTATGTCTTCCTGCACTTTATCAATATCTGATTTGAGCGGTAGAATGCTGGACAATTAAAGCAGCCAGGTTAAGCTAAATGCCCTTGTCTGTCCTTTCTACTAATTGAGTTTACTCGTCAAAATCATACCCAGAGATGTATTTTGTTCCTGTATGCTGAGACGCTGACCTTCTCAGAATCTGAAAACATTTCACATTTCTGCATAGATAGACAGAGAAACCTCGCCTTGCTACCATTTGTCAAAAGACCATAAAAACTATTGATTGCACTCACTGTAGTAGTAAAGTGGGGCATGTCATTGTAGGGGAATATTTCATTTTGAAGTTTGGTAAAATGTGAACTGATAATCTATAATGTTCTATTGAGGTAAAAAAAAAATGTGCATCTATATTACAAATTTAAAACTAAAAAAAAGCATACTATGACTTGAAAGTTTTGCTTCTTCACCACTAGAGGTCACTCTATCCAAACCGGAGCCAATGCTTTGTCCTGTTCAAACATTTTAGTCTTGTATCCATAAAAATGTATTTGTCTACGGTCCATTTGGTTAATGACTGACTTTCTGTCTACCCTTCCCTTCTCCAAAACACACAGAAATAGGCGACTAACCTAAAACCATCCACCCCATAGAGAGAACATACTTGCTTAACCTGAATAAATGTATTACAAAGAGACTGATAGTTGTGATAGGTTCTTTTTTTTTAAATTCTGCCCTTAACTGACCTGAAGTTTGAGTAATATTTAACAAGAAAACTGAAATGCGTAGGCTGCTTAATGTTAGCCTCTGTGAAATAACCAAAAGTTGTAGTTAAAGCCCCACAGAAGAAAAAGTACTTAAATGAGTCTCTTAAGACCTTCCTGAGTCGTGTAGAGATCCACAAACAAATCATTCTTGCAATTTTGTTGTGCAATGAGCGTCAATGTAATCCAAATTAATGAATGTGATAATGTATCTGGAAGACGGTGAATAATACGTCAAGGATTAGCTGAAGACGGTTATACATGGGGTCAAAATTAAAAATGAATATAAAACTAAATTGAGATTTATCTTTCATATTAGTAATTAGATTATAGCCAGTTTGGATGATTGTTTAATATTTTTTATGGATCTATGTCAAGAATTTTCTTCTACAGTGCCTGTATCAGGACAAAAATGGACTGCAAATGGGGCACAAGGCAAACTAGGATCAATTTGGTGAACCCCCACATAAAATTGGCTTAATCACAAATGCCATATTTCTCCTGTACATATGTCTTTCATGTTGACTACACAACTCGTTTGACTTGATTGTGTTAGTTTTTGAATTTTTCTATTTCATTTTAAAGTTCAAGCTCTGACAAAGCTATGTTATGCCTTACAATATAATTCCTTATTTACTTTTCCTGTTATTATTACCATTATGCAGCTGTACAAACACAATTTAAACACCACATTCAACTAGAAAACTCCCCATCACGCTCTATTTCTTTATCAGTGTTTACGTTCAGTTTTAGTCCAGGGCTTTTGAGGCCTAATGGAGATCTTCAAAGGTCCCAGCTTTGGTATGTGGGCTGTATAAGTGCCCTTTACTATTAATTTGAGACTATTTGGAGACTATTTTATGTTAAATTGTTGGACTTGACATAGTGTAGTGAAATAATTCTCTTGTTGATCCCCTAATTGCTTACAGGCAGGATTTGAATTGGCTGTCATTACATCAGGTAATCACAACGAGGCCCACATCAAGCCACACTGGTCCACAACTATTAGATTTAGACTTTTTCTGGAGTTGACTGGTGGATGTGTGTTTTAAGAGCAGCATTTTCACAGATTTCTTGCAAAAAGAGGGTAAGACTTCAGACAAAGACATCATTCTCACAAACTACATATGGAAGGACTGGGAGATGGCAGTCCTCCACCAGTAGACAACAGAGTTTGATGTTTGAGCCAGATCCTCTTTAATAATGATGGGTGAATAATGACCTTGAGTAAAATAAATCTTATTTGCATAACTTTATTTTACTTTACTTTATTTTTATAACAAATTTAGCATAACTAGCTGGTACCGGGACAAATAAGGCTATATTTCACTTTCAGGTTTGCCACAACAAATGAATTCACGTCTTAGGTTGCCAGGATCTTCATATCAACTTGGCAAGGATTTTTACAGCGGTCACCAGTCCTCTCCATTTATCAGGGTTTAGGACTGGCACAAAAGGTATACACTTGTGTCTGTATTATATTGCAAAAAGATCTTGTTTCCTGCCTCAGCGGTGGTGCAGTGAGTAGATGCTCGCCCTTCAACCAGAGGGTCGGTGGTTTGAGTCCCCACCCGTGCACACGCTGTCAGGCCCTCTCGTGGACCCACCACCCGCGGGAGGTACCATGGTGCAATGTGGATCGGGCGGTGGTTGAAGACGGGATTTCCCTGCTTAAATTGCTGCCTCCGCGACCCGGTTTCGGACAAGCGGAAGAAAATGGATGGATGGATCTTGTTTCCAGATCCCACTAAAAAAATATTTATTGAATAAAAAAGTTAGTTTTTGAGTTGCTAACAAACAAACCAATGCTACCAATAACATTAGCAATAACCATTAGCAGAGGTTTAAAAAACAAATGCATAAATTTTCTCCTTTAAAAATCTGTTGTCCCTCATCCAAAGGATTCATTTTTGATTCACTTGAGTTTTTATTTCATAGGGAACCTTTCCTAATCATCCTTTTATGGCACAAACACACACACACATATATCTCTAGAATCAGATGCCAAACAGAGTCACAGACCATGACAGTACAATCCTTTATGTGGTGCTCGTTGTTGCCAAGGCTAAGTTCAAAAGTTTGATCCTAAAAAGGATGTGGTGATTTATATTCTATTTAAGCTCTTCTAAAAGGTCAAAAAGCAATTAAAGACAGGCTGGTATTATAACCACTGACATGACTTTCTACTTTCTCAATTATTATTTATGTGAATGAAAAGATACATAAAAGATTGATCATAAAAGCTTTTTTAGGATAAAACGATTAAGAAAAATCATTGAAATGCTCTGGACCCAAACCAAGACGGTCATTGTACAAACATAGTCTCCTGGGACGGTCCAAACAGTGCATCCTCTTTATAAACTGTCACGCAGCTTCTAAAGTAATACCAAGACATTTTCCAGCAGACGCCACACTTGAATGGCTCCATTGTCCCGCCCAGGGTTCATGGCTGATTGAGGGAATGTTTTGGACCATTTATAGGATTTAGGATGAAAGAAGAAATAGGATAATGAGACATTAAAGACTGGTATTACTAAACATCTCAAATCAATTTGAATTTTAGCTGAAAAGTTTAGATATATGTGTGTAATGAAAAGGCCACACAAACAGAGCAAGTATTGTGGTTGGATTGGCAATAATCATCAGTTATTCTGCTAAATGATTTCATTTGTAAGCTCTACAGAGAAGACGAGTGGTCAAATGTTATTTCTTGGCTATAATACTTACTTTTAGAAAGGTAGTTCTTTCTGCCCAGTTAGGAGGAATACACAAGAACAATGGGACAGAAGCTAAACCATTATCAAGTACAACACATATAATTAAACACTTGTAAAACACTTAGATTTACTGTAGGTCTACATTTACTGTAGGTCTACATTAGATTTACTGTAGGCCTACATAAATTTTACTGTAGGCTTACATTAGATTTACTGTAGGCTTATATTGATACGTGTGGTTCCATTTCCATTCTGAACACATAATGTTATTCTATGCTGCAGGTTGACAATATTCCTTGTAATAGTCTGAGCCTTTACTTTTTCCACATAACTGTCCCATAGTTGTAGATAAATTACTATTGTTCTCGATAACATGGCAGCCACACTGTTCTGAACGGTCCAAATTTATGGACTTAAAATGTATGTAATGTGATTTTCTGGTGTTTTGTGAGGCACAGAGGTGTTTATACAGTTTACTGATGAGTAAAAGGCAAACTTGCTGCAAAAAGTATAATATCAATAAACCAACTCAACCATTTTGAACCTGTCTTAGATTAAGTATCTTAAGTAAAGTTACACATTTAAACCAGGCATCTGGTTACAGGTATGTACTGGACAAAAATCTGAGTGAGATAAATGAAAAAAATAACTTTGGATATTTCAGAAAAGCCCATCATCGCCTCTATTTCTTCATCTCTTTTTATTGACTGAGACATCATTGGCATGTCTGCAACAAAGAGGCTCCCTGTCTGTCCACTGCACAAGGCCTAAGGGATCTGCTGTTCAAAGACCTCTAATCCAGTCCATTATGAAACCTACAGATGACTCTCACCGGCATGGTTGCAATTTTAATAATGATTTCCCACCTAAGTCAATACAGATGAAGGAGAAGCCAATGTCAAAAACAATCTTGCTACTTCAGCAGCTCATTTTTAAGTCTGTCCAGAACAGAATAGCACAGAGTTACATTTACTCAGTTCCAGTTCAGTTGATGTACTTTAAAGTGTAGTTTTACAATACTACACATACTACACATTTTATTTCTATATACGGAATATTATTTGGAACCACACCCACCCCTGTACTCTCTGTTGCTTTATGTTTGAAATTTTGGTCAATCTAGGTGTCTGTTTTTTCTAAAAGTTACATAGAAATCCAACCTATCAATTTCATGGAACTTCTAAAACAGTAGATTTGCTTAGAAACACAAACTGACGTGATGCACAGCTCCTCACAGCTACTCACATGTTCCTCCTTGTAATCAGTCACGCCTAATCTTTCATTTTTGTACCCTGTGTCATACAAGGCACCATATTCATTTAGATACAACAATGCATTGTCTCTGCAAGTCCAAATGCAAAGTTAAGGAGTTAGCCAATCTTACATTCCGATTGAATTTACAACAAAGGCAGTTGTCCAAGGTGTTAACGTCTATAAACAACTCAGAATTGTTTGTTTTATTGATGTTACACAGGTTTCCAAAAGTGACACAGTACTCAAACACTCACTGGGTCAGCAGTAGACCATCAACTATGCTCTCGAACAGTAAGCCTTGTTTGGGAGCTCTGCAGAAATATAAAGATGCAGTCAGCAAGTTGTGGTAAGTCATATTGATGTGTTTGATTTGAGCCTAATTAAGTTGAGCCCAATCAAGTGCTACCACTCTAATAATACTACATTTTATTTGTGACTGAAAATTCAGCTAATTTCCCCTTGATTCTATATAGAACCTTCTGTAGGACTGGACGCCCTTCCAGAACCACAAAAACAACACTAATTGTCTACTTAGGGCGGCAGTGGTGCAGTGGGTAGGCGCTCGCCCTTCAACCAGAGGGTCGGTGGTTCGAGTCCCCGTCCAAGCACACACTGTCGTTGTGTCCCTGGGCAAGACACTTGCCTATGAATGAATGAATGAATGAATGAATGAATGAATGTGGTGGTGGTTGGAAGGGCTGTAGGCACAGACTGGCAGCCAACCCTTTCTGTCAGTGTGCCCCAGGGCAGCTGTGGCTACACAAGTAGTTTACCACCACCGGGAGTGAATGAATAATGTAATGTAAAGCGTCTTTGAGTCTTGAGAAAAGCGCTGTATAAAACTAATGCATTAATAATATTATGTCATCTGGCACAGCACATTGTCACAAAAAAAGTTACACACTAGTTTTTGGTTTGTTTGCATAAGAGCACTTTCTGTGAAGGATGGGGGAGGGAATGTTTGCCTTCCTTGTGTTGTATTGGCATGCCTCTGGGCTCACAGATGGCACTCTTTGAAAAAATCCTGGATCCAGACGGTGAGCCGGATCACAGCCAAAATCGAATTGTTCCTTGTGTCATTCCTGATCTTCCTTGAAAATGTCGTCCAAAAACATTTAGTAGTTTAGACAAACGGACAGACAGACAATCGCTACCGAAAACATCTCAAATACAATCAAATAGGATACAGACAAAAACGATATATTCTGAACATTTAGCTTTTTTAAGAAAAAGGCTTTGGATCATAATAATATTTCTTTGGCCTATTTATGTAAAACAAAGCCATATTAAATACCACTTTTTCATCCTGAAGTTACATGGTGTGTCCTCCATGTCCGACTATCTAAATACTCAGTCATCTTACCAACAAACTCCAGTCTTTATTTACTTATTGAATTGACCACAGTCCTGGGTATGATCAGAGCTTTTGGCAGCTTTGTTCTGCTGTGTCTCCCCTTACCATCATAATCACCATTTTCTTCATTTCCTCTTCCGCTCGAATAATGGTGGTCCCGGGACACTGCACTGGGATGTAAGACATGCAGCAAAACTCGACTCTTAAAAACTCTTATCCTTGACTTGAGGTTATTATGAATATATACTGTTTATTTTATTCTGGACTAACAAGGGACATGTTTATCTGAGGTCAGGCATGCACTTTACATACAATGAAATAGAAATGTGCAGCAGAGAGGAAGATATTTCTTGCTAATGAGCAGCAGTGGTTACAATAGGGAGAAAACTGGAGATGCTAAATTCTTTCCAGGCCACAAAATGATGGTGTTATGTAAAGAAAAGGAGGCTTAGGCCAAGGGGCACTATGCAACTTTTTACTTTGACAAAACTTCAGATGCAGTGTAATCCTAAATGAGTAGTTGTGGGGTGAATAAAGCTTCCTTGCTAGGATGAATGTTCCTGGAAGTCACAGGTCTCACCAAAACCACAAATGGCTTTTAAACAGGCTTTTACAGAGAGAGCTCCAAGAAATAAAAAGATGCTAAACTGACGCAGACCTGGTGTTTTTGTGTTGAACAGTAGCTTTACGATCGTCTAGAGTCTGTATAATAAGTCTATGTTCTTTGTGTTTTTTCTGCAGTGATATTCTCTGAAACTGTAGGGGGCGCTCTGTGAAGGAGAAATGCGACCAAATCAATGAAAAGTTGCATAGTGCCCCTTTAAAAGCAGGCTACCCTAAGTCAAGTCTGCATGTTCTCTCCATGTTCTCATAGGTTCTCGCCACATGTGTTGCTCACAGTAATGAATGTGAGAGAGAATGCTTGTCTGTCTGTGTGTTTCCTTTTGATTTTGATTTTTGATTTTCTCTTCCTGTGCCCATAAGTCAACATTAGATGAATTATAATCATTTAATCTGGACATATATTTCCTGAGGTTTAGTCACTTCTGGGCACTAAAAGACCTCAATCATGTTAAGAGTTCAAAATATACTCATAAAGCACTAACTCATAATCCAGTTGTGACGTGATTTTTACAGTGACTCACAGTGGAGTTAATTAAAAACAGACTGTTAAAAGAAGTTGGTCCTTTGTGAGCGCTCGGGGCAAACGGGGACACTGGGGTTAATAGAATCACTACTGTATAATTACAAATGCATGTTAGAGAATGTATTGGTTTATAGTATCTCAAAACACAATTAATAGATACAAGTACAACAATCAATAAAAAAGGAGATTATGAAGCTATTTAAAATTAAGAATAAAGATAAAAAACACACATTCAGTCAAAAGCACAGCTAAAAAGAACCGTTTTCAACCGTGACTTGACATCTTCAGGGAGACTATTCCAGAGTTTAGCTCCATAAAACTGAAACGCTGCTTCACCGTGTTTAGTCCTGACTTTGGGCACCAGCAGAAGGCCTCCCAGGGTCCGAGATGCTTCCTATGGGACCAACACCTCAGAGATGTACTTTGGTGCTAAGCCATGGAGAGACTTATACAAAAACAGAGCTGTTCTAAAGGCTATTCTCTGAGCAACAGGAAGCCAGTGCAGAGACCTGAGGACAGGACTAATATGGTGGAATTTTCTGGTTTTAGTCAGGACTCATCAGCAGTGTCCTGGATGTACTGCAGCTGTCTTACAGTTATCTAATCTGCTTGAGATGAAGGAGATGAAGTCTGGTTTAGACAGTATACCTTTGATTCTGGTAATGCTTTTGAGATTGTATAATGCAGCTGATGTTATATATTGAATGTGGCTGTTAAAATTAAACTGAGTCCATCATTAGCCCTAGATTTCGAACCTGAATTTTTTTTGGCTTTCTAGAAAGTGACTCGAGGTGACTACTGACATATTCTCTTTGTTGCTGTGGGCCAAAGATGATTACTTCAGTCTTCTCTGTGTATAACTGAAGTGACTGAGTGAATGCACTGGCCCATATTCACCTGGTGTTAGTGAGATGTGTCATCTGCATAGCTGTGGTAGGATACATTATTGCTGCGTAAAGATGGGCCCTTGGGGGACCCCACAGATCATTTAATCTGAAACACAGATACTATTTTCAGCAAAGTATTTCCTGTCCTCAAGATAGGACTTTTAAGGGCAGTACCAGAGATGCCTACCCAGTCCTCTAAACCTTTGTAACAGGATCATATGGTCAACTGTATCAAAAACAGCCCTCAGATCCAGAAGGACTAAGACAGCATTAGTAGAATGTTCTTAATTCCGTAATGGAAGCAACTGGAGGAAAGACTGTAATATATTTTCAATGGAGAAATTACAATTAGCCACAACTATTGCAAATGAAGATGGTTTTGACAAATGACAACCACTCTCTACATGTAGGTGATGTCAGAGCCTGGGTAGGAAACATTAGTGAATGTACCTCACATTGTATATTTATTTAATTAGTAACAGTTAGACTTTTGGCTGGAGGCAAAATTATTTACTGAACACAGTCCTCACAGAAATGTTGAAGACCACAATAGTTTTCATTGTATGTTCAGAATTATTCTATACCTCACCACAAATACTACTGTTTAGTAAAGTCAACTCACTTTTGCTCCAGTCGCCTCCATTCTGGAACATTCCATATGACAAACATTTTAAAGGGTCTATCGGACACACTTTATTTTACATAGCCCTTAACTACATTGTATCTACCTCATTAAGTACAATGTAATACACTGTGTAACAAACTGTAATAACATGGAACTACATTGTACATACAGAATGGTTAAGGTTAGGGTTAGGTACAATGTAGTAAGGGGTATGTAAAATAAAGCTGTGTTGTGTTTTTGAGATATTACATATATAACATGTATACGCAATTGTTTTGTACTGCGAGCTACATTTCTGAGTCATTTTCTAATTATAGGTCGTTGAAAGCTTTCACAGACTATCATAAAACAGGCATAGCAACAGTAACTAAGGGAGCATTATTCACTTTCAAGACTCAAGGAACACCCAAACGATAACAAAACATTTTGTGGGACACTTCACTACCCCAGGGCACTGTGGTAAGTCTGGGACCACCCCAATTACAAAACAGTCTCTCTAAAAGCACTCATTGGATCACATTTAATCCATACAATATTAATGAGCGATTATTTTGACAGCTAACTAGCAATATGGAAAGACAACAAATCTGCTTTAATGTAATATTTTTGGACACTGTCCCCCGAGGCGCTGTGCTATCATCACAAAGCAGTCTCTCTGAAAGCACCCTTCTATAGGTCAAAATATTTGCATTTTATCAGCTGGTGGTTACAAGCGTCTTCTGCCTTGCTAAACGGGCTAAATGAAGGGCTTTTAAAAGATCGTCACAATCACAAGCATGAGCATTTACTGTTAACACTGAATCTAGAGGGGAAAGCAACACACGAAGCGTCTATAGCTTGATGCTAAAGGGTTAGCATCAGGGACAGTGACAGCGGAGGATGCTGTCGTGTAGGCGGACTGCACCTGTCCCAATAAGCCCCCACAGTAACACAACGCGTAATAACCTCAAATCTATAACGATATACATTATTAGACTCGTATTGCCAAACAAAAAGGGTTGTAAGTAGTGAGAAGAGTTCATAAATGCATAAATACTCACCCCATTGCCCGGCACAGTACGATTATCACAGAGCAGAGTGATCCTCTTCCTCTGTGCTCGTGGAGAGACCTGAGGGGAGCTACTGCCATCATCTGTCCATAATGCAAAACAACAACTACAAAATGCATCATGCGCATCACAATGATTGATCTGATGATTGATCACTTATATTGACCCTGGCCTGCACAGAACGGGCACAGTGGTGGCTGTTTAGCTATAACACACATAGGCTAATACAAGAAATGAATAAACCTTGACCAAACAAGGAGTATATATTCCCAGTGCCCAGTGGTTCTGGTGTTTAGACCTGGTTTAGTCATGGTGTAGAAATGGTGTTGTCCTGGTATAGACCTAGTTTAGACCGGGTGTAGACCTGGTTTAGACCTGTGTAGACCTGGTGTGGTCCTGGTGTTGTCCTGGTATAGACCTAGTTTAGACCGGGTGTAGACCTGGGGTAGTCCTGGTGTAGACCTATTGTAGACCTGGGGTAGTCCTGGTGTAGACCTGGCGTAGACCAGGTGTAGACCAGGTGTAGTCCTGGTATAGATCTAGTTTAGACCTGGTGCAGTCCTGGTGTTGTCCTGGTGTAGTCCTGGCGTAGACCTGGTGTAGACCTGTTGTAGACCTGGTGTAGACCTGGTGTAGTCCTGGTGTAGACCTGGTGTAGTCCTGGTGTAGACCTGGTGTAGACCTGGCGTCGACCTGGCGTAGACCAGGTGTCAAAGGGCACTTTTGAGTGCAAAGCCTATAGACCACAAATCTACCATATAGATATGTGATAGGAAACCAGCATAATTCAAATATCTCAGAATGAACAAAGTCAATGGGTGAAGCCC